>NW_004624852.1:6903001-6914835 GCF_000247695.1 Heterocephalus glaber | reverse complement strand
AATTTTTATTTTTTCTTTCTTGTTTTCTTTCCTCTCTCTCTCTCTCCCTCCCTCCCTCCTTCCCTCCCACATTGTTCTTCATCTCCCTTTCTGCTCCTGTTTCTGCCCTAATTCAGATTTCTTCTTTCTTTTTCTTTTCTTCTCTTGATTGTCATTAGTTTTCAAGGAAAGTGAATACAGTTTCTAGCTTCCCTATTGCTGTTAGGTTGTTCTGTTCTTGTTTTTGTTCTTTGATTCTGTCTTTTCCACTTGTCTTCAATAGTTTCCTAGAGTTTGGATGATATTCCTGTGTCCTCTGGCCTTACTTTAACCTCTCCCTATCCTTCTACCTATCTATCCCTTCCTCCCCAACTCCTTCTAAGTCCCCATCTCAAAGGGTAAAGTTACTATATCAAAGAGTTTATTCACTATAAACATATTTTGGGCTTTTCCTCAATTTTGATTGAATTCACATGGTTAAAGGTAATAGATTAATAACTACCACAAATTGTCATTTTCTGAGCTGTGCTTGATGGTATTGTTGTTGCTGATTGTATCACTTGGGCTAAAATTTGTTGATTTATCTAGTCAGTTGCCCATCCTGGTATAATGAAAATGAGATTGCCTCAGAGTCAGTAGAGACTCAAAACCTAAATACCAACTATAGCTGGAAGACACCTCTGAGAAGCAATCATTCCATAAGGGTTCTAAATACAAGCCACAAAGATACTTACAATAAACAATTTAGAAGTATCAACCCAGGAATTAAACCAAAGACAGTACCAACAACCAAAAGAGAAAGTAGAAGATATTGAATCAAAACACATACCCAAATTCCCAGCTCACCAAAGGCAAATGGTGGGAGAAACAAGGTGGAAAAGTCTGATAATCAACCACCTGGACACTCTGAACTCATAGCACAGGAAGTAACAAAACAGATGAATGAGGTTATAGAAAAATTCAAAACAAAAAATTTCTCAATAAGTACAGAGATGATGTTCAGAATGTAAGACATGATTAGAGACTCTAGAACAGAAACAGGTAAAAACAATAGATGAGTTCAGGATCATGATGGAAGCCATGAATGCCCAGCATAGTAAAAAAATGGAATCCATGAAACAGACTCAAATCAGATATCCAGGAGATTAAAAACTCTATTGAAAGTATTCAATATGAATACATATGAATACGAGAATTTTCATGAATACCAAACCAGCATTCCAAGTAATTCTGAACAAATTTTGGAAAAAGAAAATGAAGGTCACAACTCCATGAGGCTCAACAGGGCAAATTCATCAGGCAAGGCAAGAAATTAAAGGGAGAGGGGGAAAAATTAAAAATAAAAGAGCCAACAGTAGGAAAATAACATGGCAAGGATAATTCAATACACATCAGTTATAACCATTAATATTAATGGCCTCAATTCACCAATTAAAGAAACAGACTGGCAGAATGGGTCAAGAAGTAAAATCCAATGATATGCTATACACAAGAAATGCACCTACTTCCAAAAGAAATTCACACACTAAAAGTAAAAGGATGGAAAAGAGTTCTCCATATAACAGGAGCCTGGAAAAAAGCAGAGGTAGCTATCTTATTTGCAGACAAAGTAGATTTCAAACCAAAACTAATTAAGAAAAGAAGGTCACTAGATCCTTGCGAAGGGAACAATCCAAGAGGAAGAGATGAGAATCATAAATATATCTATACCAAATACTACTGCCCCCACCTATACAAAACAAATATTAATGGACATGAAAAAACAAATAAGCACTAATACAATTGCAGTGGGAGACCTCAATACCCCACTGTCACAAATAGATCATGTAGACAAAAAAATCAACAACAAAATACTAGAACTAAACCAAACTTTTGAACAAATGCACTGAATAGATGTCTGCAGGAGGTTCCTCCACACAAAATTAGAATATACATTGTTTTCAGCTCCACATGGGTCATTCTCCAAAATAGACCACATGCTAGCTCATAAAACATGTTTAACCAAATGCAAAGTATATTATCAGATGATAGTGCAATTAAATTGGACATCAATAGCAAAAGAAACCACAAGAACTTCACAAACTCATGGAAATGGAACAACACTCTCCTGAACAACAAATGAGTCACAGAGGAAATTAAAGAAGAAATTAGATAGTTTTTACAGTTAAATGATAATGCCAATACAACGTACAGGAATCTATGGGACATAATGAAAGCAGTTCTAGGAGGGAAATTCATAGCAGTGAATACTCATACAAGGAAAACAGTGAACTCAAATAAAAAACCTAATGCCGAACCTTAAGCTCCTAGAAAATGAAGAGCAAGACAAACCCAATGCTCATACAAGGGAGGAAATTATATAGATTAGAGCAGAAATCAATGCAATGGAGACTAAGAGAATGATACAAAAAACAATGAACTGAAGAGTTGGTTTTTTGAAAGAATTTTAAAAATCAATAAACCCTTAGTGAACCTTGTGAAAAAAAGGAAAGAAAAGGCTCCAATCCATGCAATTAGGAACAAAAAAGTTGAAGTCACAACAGATAGAGCCAAAATCCAGAGGATCAATACCGACTTCAAAAACCTGTTCTCTAATAAAATGGAAAATACAGAAGAAATGGATACATTCCTAAATACATATGAATTACCAAAGTTGAACAAAGAAGATATAAAAATTCTAAATATCCCAATTACAATCAGTGAAATTGAAAATGTAACTAAAATTTTACCAACTTTAAAAAAAGCCCAGGTTCTGATGTCTTCACTGCTGAATTCTACAAGACATTTAGAGAAGAACTATTGCCACTACTCTTTAAACTCTTCAATGAAATTGAAAGGGAAGCAATACTTCCAAATTCGTTTCTGGAAGCAAGTGTTACTTTGATTCCAAAAGCAGAGAAAAACCTAACTGAAAAAGAGAAATATAGGCCAATCTCTCTAATGAACATAGTTGCAAAAATCCTGAATAAGATACTGGCAAACAGAATACAGAGGGACATCAAGAAGATCATCCATCATGATTAAGTCAGATTTATCCCAGGGATGCAAGGATGGTTCAACATACATAAATCAATAAATGTAGTCGGATATATTAACAGAGTCAAGGACAAAAATCATATGACCATCTCAATAGATGCAGAAAAAGCATTCAACAAAATTAAACACCCATTCATGATAAATAACACTGCAGAAATTGGAATAGATGGTCTTTATCTCAACCTGATTAAGGTTATTTATGAAAAACCAACAGCCAACATCATATTAAATGGTCAAAAACTGAAAATGTTCATACTAAAATCAGGAACAAGACAAGGATGTCCATTATCACCACTCCTTTTCAATGTAGTTTTGGAAACAATAGCCAGAGAAATTAGACAAGAGAAAGAAACAAAAGGAATGAAGATAGGAAAGGAAGAAGTTAAACTGTCATTATTTGCTGATGTTATGATACTCGACATAGAAGACCCAAAAAACTCCACCAAACGACTTCTAGACTTAATTGACAGATTCAGTAGAGTAGCTGGATACAAGGTCAACACTCAGAAAAATCAAGAGCCTTTTTTGTACACAAATAACAGACTCACTGAGAGAGAAATTAATGAAACAATTCCTTTCACAATAGCATCCAAAAAATGAAATGTCTAGGAATCAATCAAATGAAGGAAGCAAAAGACCTCTACATTGAGAAATACAGTACTCTGAAAAAATTGATCAAAGGGGATATAAGAAAATGAAAAGACATTCCCTTTCCCTGTGTAGGAAGAACCAATATAGTGAAAGTGGCCAAACCTCCAAAACTACTATACAGATTCAATGCAATCCCAATTGAAATCCCAACAGTATATTTCACAGAACTAGAGAAAACAATCCAAAAATTCATTTGGAACCAGTAGAGACAAAGAATAGCTAAAGCAATTCTAGGCAACAGAGACATGGCAGGGGGTATCACAATCCCCAACTTGAAACTATACTACAAAGCCACTGTGATAAAAACAGCATGGTACTGGCAAAAAAACAGACCTGAGGATCAGTGGCAAAGATTAGAAGATGCATACACAAATCCACACAGACTCAGCTACCGCATATTTCATAAAGGTGCCAATGATCCTCACTGGAGGAAAGATAGCCTCTTTAATAAATGGTGTTGGAAAAAGTGGATTTCAACTTGCCAAAGATTAAAACTAGACCCCTATCTTTCACCATGCACTAAACTAAAAGTGAAATGGATTAAAGATCTAAATATTAAAAAAGAAACTCTAAATTTGCTGGAAGATAAGTTAGGTAGAACTCTTGTAGACATTAGCATAGGAAAAGACTTTATGAACAAATCCTCAGTAGCACAAAGAATGAACAACTGGGATCTCATCTTATTAAAAAGCTTCTGCACTTCAAACAAAACCACCAACAGAGCTAAGAGACAACCTATAATATGGGAAAAAATTTTTACCAGCTATTCCTCAGACAAAGGTCTACTATCTAAAATATACAAAGAACTAAAAAAAATCAGACCCTACAAACATAAAGACCCAATTCAAAAATGGGCATCTGAAATGAACAGACATTTCTCAGAAAAGAATAAAAGCAGCAAATAAAAATGTGAAAAAATGTTCAGTAATACTTTCATTTGAGAGACACAGATGAAAACAGCACTGAGATTCCACCTCACTGCAGAAAGAATGGCTGCTATCAAGAAATCAACCAATAACAATTGCTGGCAGAGTTGTGGGGAGAAAGGACCACTTGTTCATTGTTTGTGGGAGTGTAGACTGGTGCAACCACTCTGAAAATCAATATGGAGACACCTTAAAAAACTAGGACTAGAAGAGCCATTTAACCCATTTATTCCTCTGCTGGGTGTCTTCCCAAAGGAATTAAAAGAATCATACCGCCATGATATATGAGCACCCATGTTCATAGCAGCACAGTTTGTAATAGCTAAAACTTGGAAACAGTCCAAATGCCCATCAACTGGAGACTGGGTAAAGAAGATTTTTTAAATAAAACAGAGTACTACTAAGCCATAAAGAAGAAGAAACTAGAGACATTTATAGCTAAATGGATTCACATTGAGGCAATAATCTTAAGTGAAATAAGCAGGATACACTTGTGTAAATCCAGAATAGTTTCCCTGGTATGAGAAATTGAAAGTGTAAATTAGGACTAAAAGATATAGTCGATAATGAGAAATAGAAAGAAAAGGGGCAACGGGGAAGGGGAAGTGGGAGGGATATGGGAAAAGAAAGAATGAAAATAATAAATATAAAAATAGAAACCATAGAAAAGATAGAAACAAAGTATTTGTAAATATGGAGGGTGGAGGGGTTCAATAGAGGGCAGGACAATGGGGAAAAAATAAGAACCAAGATATGTAAAGATACAAACTCCCAATAATGAATTTAAGTATATTGTATACCTAAAATGTACCAATACAATTAATGAATAAAAAAATTTTTCACTGCAGAAATTTCCATGTTTTATGACCATTCAGCATGAATGAAACACCTTCTTTAGGAAGACTTGGAATGGAGTTCAGTGGTTTTTCTTTTCCCTTTAAAAGCAAATAGTCAAATGAAAAAAAAAAAAAGCAAATCATATCAGTAAATATTTAGTGAACCCTTTGTTAAATGAAGTGATAAACATTTTAAAAATAAAGTTGAAGGTACATGAAAACTGTATTAAAAATCTATTCAATGCTTATAAATGGATAGTTACTAGTGATTTTAAACATTTGATGCTGATAAATATTTAACAATTTTTCCTTACACAACTATATACAATGTTCACATGGCAACAAAATTATTTTAATGCACCATTGAAATAAGACACTATGTATTAATGTGATCATTTTAATAAAACAATTCTGTTGTCATAATTAAAACAACTGATGCATATGGAAGTATACGGAGAGCAATCTCAGTAAACACTCTTGTATTGTAATTGTCCATTCATTCCATCTTCAGGAATTTCAGAATCTCTTTGTTCTCCTTTGCATTGTGAAACATTTCAAAATTCTAAAAGAAATAAAAATTAAATTTTAACATCATCTTTGAAAATTTCCAGTTATAAAGTCATTAACCTCAAGTATCTATGTTAAGAGTGCTAATTATTTTGCCTGGACCTTGTAAAACTTTGCTGATTAAATTAGATGGAAAAATTTCCAATGATAAATATCATATTGTATACCCAAAATGTTCCAATACACTTCATGAACTAAAAAAATTCCTCACTAAGTTATTTTACATTATAATGCATGATGAAAAATACTGTGGTATTACTTTCAAACAAGTAGTATGATATAATTTCATTTTGTGATAATTTTTCATCATACAGTGCAAATTGCTTTCTCTTTAGAAACACAGTTAAGTAATTCTACATACAGCCAAAGCTGACCTTCATATCCCATACATATATTATGGCCCATGTATATGACTTTAAGATATGAAATGAAAATAAAAACAGAATAAAAGTGGGCATTCACTCTTAACTCCACAATATTCTTGGCTATTGAATATCTGAGGTGGTAAAGCCTTAGGGGTGGAAACCTTCATCTTCATTTCTTGAAGTACTTTCAAGCTGGTAGAAATATCTTTTAATTCATACTTTATTTTGTAAGTATCTAAAATTCTGATAACTTCTTCTTGTCTTTGCTTCACCTAGAGAGATTGAAGGATGTTAATCAATTGGTACCAATATTTGTATGTTATTTTATCTTCCCTGTCTATTATCTTATGGAAGAGGAATGGATTTTTTATGCTGTGAATACTCTTTGTGGAACAAAAGATAGGTAATTTTCTTATGAAAAAATATATGTAGAGAGAGAAAACCAAAAAATATATACATCAGAAAAAGAAAAACTTGTGTAAATATTTAAAAACTAAATTTACTGTGACATCATGAGATTAATACAAATTATCTTTGGCCTCTGCAATTACAAGAGGTGCTCAAAGTGGTAGTATCTATTAGCTTCCAGATATCTATTAGTATGGCAAATTACTGAAGTGTCTATACATTAGTTTGGCAGATGAGAGAGAGAGAGAGAGAGAGAGAGAGATTGAGAGATATTGAGAGATATATGATCCTTCAACAAGGGGGTTTGAACTGAACTTATATATACAGATTTTTGGGGAAATTTGTGATTTCAAAACAACTCACAAATCACATATCTCAGAAATATGAAAAAATTAAAAAAGGTATATCAGTAAATAATTGTCTATCATTTACTACTACAAAATATACAGTTCTATTTCTTTAAAAGTTAAATTTTATCAAGACTTATGCATACAATGACCATACACGGCACCATATGCAATTGACAGAAATGTAAGCAAAATATAAATATGCAATATTAAATTATAACTGCATAAAATCAACTAGAACTTACCTAGTGAGTTTTTGGGTTCAATGCCCAGGACCCACCCCTACATACAAATAATAATGTAACATACACAGTACTATTAAAATAATTTTGTAGCCACCTCCTGCTCCTAATGAGCTCAAGTGCTGCTAGTACCTGCTTTAAAACACCATGTAAAGCTGTGGGATGCTAATCATCTTTGTGTGAACAGTTCTTCTTTCCAGTTAATTGCGCATTGCAGTAGAGAGAGATCTTTCTTGATTCTCATGTAATTTTCACCATATATAATGCATAACATAAAAATCATGTGCTAATTAACTGTTTACCTAATCTATAAGACTTGTGGTCTTGAGGAATCAATAGCTTTAGGCACATTTTGAATTGCTGGGGAAGACTGCATTAATATCTCTCCTGTTCCTTACTCTGTTCAAGGGTCAATTGTATATATGAAAGATTACAGTAAGGTGGCAGTGGAGACAAATATTCCATTTGGAACATAAATGTTTACCAGATTTCATACTGTATTTGAAGTGGTAAAAATATCCTGCTGATAACTGAGGCAGAATTTTTCACCCATCACTGCATTAATTTATACTGCTATCTATGGCAGCTTTGGGTATGGAATGGATATGAGAGTCTTAAATTTAACAACAACATGTCATAAGTTCTAAATCAACATTACAGACTAAATCAGAGAGAGAATCTGTGGGATTAACAAATAAAATTAATATAGAAGTGGAATTAAGATTTGCAAATATGTGAGTGAATAAAAGCCTGTTCTTACTGCTTCTTCCCATGTAAATTGTTAAATTTCTGTCATATGCTAGTAGGTTGTATTTCTTGCATTGTCCTCTCTCCTGACATACATTATGGATAAAATAAAACTCTAGTAGTTGGTTATCTCATAAATTTATTTAATAACCACAATTTTTAAAACAACATAAATTGTAGGTAAATGTTAAGGTTTCTATGTTTTCAAGTGACAATCTTGGTCAAATCTGTCTAATAAAACCTTTGATGTTAGAATAAGAAAAAATATTAAAATAATTTCACAAAAACAAACCCCATCATATTCAAGGAGGATTTTTGTGAATGTGTGTGTTAGTAAGCTTTTTGTTTAATGACTTGAAAATATAATTCAGCCACACTTAGAAAACTCTGCTTATATCCAACAGTTAGCAGAGAAAATTTTGAAATTTCAAAATGTAGTATTTCTACTTTCTTAATTTTGTAAAATTGCAAAAGCAAGTTGCATGAGACTTAAGTCACATTTTTGTAGTAGTTTTTCTAAATGTTTTCAGAGGAACCCACTAAGAGTAGAACACAGTTGCCTAGTGCAGTTTTATTTTATGTGTGATTCACAGACTGACAGCATGAGCATTACTCCACCTCAAATCTACACCATCAGAATTTCTGTCTGGGGCCACCCAGATAGGAATGATCTATTTTAATAAATCCTCCAGATAATTTTTATTTTACAGTTTGAGCATCATGGACCAACAGTTTTGTGAGTCTTCTGCTGCTTCTACTGTGCTTCTTAGTTTTTCCAAATGATTCTCTTACAGACTGTCAGTACTACACCTACATACATGAACCATATTGTTAAAAAATCTAGTCAAATACCTATAATTATCTTTCTTTCAAAAGGCTCATTGTGCAGCTGAGTATGGCACATCTGTAATCCCAGAAGTCAGGAGGCTGAGTCAGGAGGATTACTACAAGTTCCAGGCTAGCCTGGGTTACATAGTGAGTTCAAGGCCAGCCTGAACTACATAATAAGACCCTATCTCAAACAAAACAAAACAAAACAAAACAAAACAAAACAAAATGACTCATTGTTACTGTGTCCTAGTACCCAGGAGCCCGGGAGAACACATTAATCTGCATGACCACTTTTTATGCAAAAATCTGTTCTTTCTAGGCTAAAATAAAATCTGATTCCTCCTGCAGATCTAATGGTGTACAGTAGATATGTGATGTTTGTCAATCATATAATCAATTCCAAATCATTGAGTTGTCATGCTTCTCCAGAAACTATATAGAAGAAAGTTATTAACCATATAATGGTCTTCCCAAAACTATGATGTCTAACATGCTGTCTAGTAACCACTAGCTATATGTGACTATTATCCACTAGAAATTTGGCTACTCCAAAATGAAATGTTATATATGTGCACAATCCATACTGGATTTAGAAGACTTAATATGAAGATAGAATGTATAACATCTCTACTTTTTAAACTGATTACATGTCACAGTGATGACATTTTGGATATTTTATGTTAAATAAAACATTAAAATAAACCAACTGTTTCTGCTTTTTAAAAGTCTACTAATCGAGACTAGGTTGGAGTACATACTGAGTTCAGGGCCAGCCTGGACTACATAGTTAGACACTGTCTCAAAAATAAAATAGAATATATGAATAAATGGCTACTAAAATTAAAATTACCTGTGGCTGTCATTATGTTTCGGTTGGATAATATTGTCCCATAATCTTTCCTACATCCTGGTCAAAATAATTCACTTGCACTTTAATTCACATAAGAAATGTATGATCTATACAAATGTACTTGCTTCTCAGAATTTTTTTGGGGGAGGGGTTGCCTGGTGTTCTTTAAGAATTTTCATCATTCCCTCACTGGTGTATTTCCTCTCCCATCCTAAACAGCGTGCTCTACTTTTTCCATTTGAAACATTGACAAGATTTTTGGAAGCCTTTAAGGTGGTTGAGCTCAAGATAGCAGAAATTTCCCAGACCAATCAATTCTTAGAGAACAAGTAGTTGATGGAATTCATCACTTTCTCTGTTCTTCCTTGCATTTCCCACTTGCAAAACCCTGGAGTATGGAGTTAAAGAATAAAAGCAGAAAGTGTATAGTAAAATCTTAACAAAATCTTGAAGTCTCCAACTAGAATGTCTTCACTCTAGCCCCCTTACTCACCCTCCAAGCTCCCCCATGAGACCTTTTTCTTCTCACCCAACTCCACAGGGCCTGATACACTGGTATAATAGACTTTAATGGAACTCACTGTTTCCATTCTTGTTACTTTTTGCGGAAGTATTTCGGGGCCAACCACTTTACCACTGCTTTAATCAATTAGGCTACCTGAAGTCAGAACACTGGGCTCTGCCCTTCTCTTGTCGGTTGCTAAGGGCCACTGGCCTGCTTGATCAGGATTGGCTGGGAAACACGCTCTCCTGTGGCACAGGAGAGCTCCCATTCTATGGAACTCAGGTGTCTGATGACAGGAGGAAGAAATCCCTCACCAGCTTGAGGCAAGGGGGACTGAACTCTTCAGAGGCAATAAACACGAGTTCAGTACTTTTCCCTCTCCTCATCTTGAGGCTCAAGGAAGGAGGAAAGGGAAAAACAAAGAGACTCAATAGACCTGCTGCCCATTTTCTTCCCTCAGTGTTTGGGAAGGAGAACGAACTTTGTTATGGGAAACCACGGCCCAGCTGTGTATGAAGCAGAGAGATACTTGCATGAGAAAATGGGCAAAGTACGATGTGATATGTGATGAAAAGAGAAATAAAATTTGTTATGCCAGGGTTTGTGAGAAAAGATCAAATGGTGCTGGTCAGAAAATGAGTATAACATTTTGTTTTTTAGAGATGGGATCTCATGATGTATTACAGGGTGCTTTTGAACTCCCGCTATCCTCTTGCCTTGGCTTCACAAATGCTGGACTTACAGGTGTAGGCCATTGCATCTGACAACATCCCAAGCTCCACAATAATTGTTATCTTTTCTCTTAGGCATGGATGTTCCTCTTTTCTTTCTCTTGTCACCCCCTCTTTCTTGAGGAAGTGCTTTGCAGGCTGCCTTTCCCTTCTGGGAGTCAAACTTTTGCAATAGTGCAATAGGTGCTGTGGTCTTTGCCTCTCCTGGCGCTTCCTCTTCTTATCCACTGTGTAAAGGGACAATAGCTTGCTTAAATGTCTGTTTCTTCTTCAGGACATTTTGAGCCCATTTTTCCAGCATTTGTTTTACTGGTAGTCTTTTTCAGTAGTAGAAGATAGATAGTGGTGATATTTTCAAGGTTTTGGGGGGCGGGGGGTTGTGTGCCAAAACTGGGTAAGTAGGGGAAATTCAAAGTGAAGGGTCAAAGAACTTCAGCCAGGTTTTGTTTTGTGATAATGAAGACTGAATCTAGGACCTTTACTCAGAGCTACATCCTCAGCCTTTTTTTTTTTTTCCATTAAGTTTATTGGTACGTTTTAGGTATAAAATACAGTTACACTCATCACTGGGGTCTTGTACCATTACATGATGTATCTTAGTTCTTATTTTTTTTCCCTTCCCTTCCCTCCCTTCACCCCCTCCACCCTTCCCTATTTGCAAAGACATTCTTTCCATTTTTCTCCTTTTCTCATATTTTTTCTTTTCCCTTTTTTCCTTTCCCCTAACCCTCCCACTCCCCCTGCTCCTTTAGACCTTTTCTTCATATTACACAATATCAATTATACATTTTTAAATTACAATATCAAGATCTA
>NW_004624852.1:6852482-6878186 GCF_000247695.1 Heterocephalus glaber | reverse complement strand
AAAAAACTTTAAATAAAAATAGAATTTTAGTGATATTTGAAAGAAAGTAGAAAGAAGCCTTAAGAAAAATGGTAAAGTTTTGGGTATTAACATTTTGAATTTTCACCATTTTTTTAAACCACTATGTTATTACTGGTTATTTTTAGGGTTGGAAGAAATAAAAACATATAGATTAAGTGATCAAACTGCATAGAGATCCACTATGTAGTAATAAAGAGAGTCTTTCGGCAACTTTGTATGCTATTCACATTATTCATAGTCATGATTCTGGCTTACAATGAAATTCAGTAAGATGATATGGAAATTTTGAGATGTACATGAAATAAATTAGCAAAATATACCTTATGGAATGGTATTGTTTATTGCAGTTTGGAAAAAAATACCTTCCACACTTAACAGCTTACACTTTCAGAAATAGTAAGATGACTGTCATGCACTCTTGCTTGTCAAAATAATGATAAACTTTTCACTTACAGAATTTGTGTGATTGCATTATAAAGATTTGTGTATTAATAATCATGTTCTTCTTCAATTATTTCTTTTTTCTTTTATTAAATTTTATAGAATGTCACCTTAATGCTATAATAGTTTTTTCTTTTTGATTTAATCTTCTTTTTTTTATTTGTACTCACTTCAAAATTTTATAATCTAAAAATAAGAACCCCTGTTTTATCTTCTGTTTTCCTCTTCATTATTCCTTTCCCCATCAACCTCTATCGTTATTTTAATTGATTTCCAACCATTTGACTTTGATTCTAAAAAGATAGTGAGTAAAGGTTTTGCAAAACCTGATTTAGTGTCGTGTAGATACTGAAAAATAGTTGTGCATATATTGTATGTTTTATTAAATCTGGACATTTTATTTTTTTACTTTTTTGATACCGAGGATCGAACTTGGGTCCTTGCACTTGCGCACCAAGTGACAGAACCATTGAGCTAAATCCCCAGCCCAAATTTGGACATTTTAGATATGAGCTACCAAAATGATAATATATTGATGGTCAGCTTTATACTTTACAAAGTACATTAAATGTTGGCTAATATTTCTTATGTGTGTAAATTTCCTAAGTAGAGTAATATGCATTAATGTTTATGAAGCAGATCCATTTATTAATAGTCATGAGACCACCTAATTCTGTATAAAAAACACAGTATTAAAAAAAAAGAAAACCACAGTATTTAGCCACTATCAAATTTTAAATGCCTTTAATTTTACTCAGATTTAATATTTTCTTATACTTATTTCCCCCTTCTAAAATGCTGATTATGTAAATACATTCACTTATAATGAAAGTTCCCTAAAGTTTAATGCAATAGTTATAAAGGAAAGATAAGGAATTTGCTGTTATGTTTTATCCTGACCTCATACTTGCTAACTTCAATGTTTGAATGAATTATCCATATGATATGATTTGACATAATTTGGATGTAAGTAGTCATTCTTCATTCTATTTTTCCTTATAGGTTGACAATACTGAACCTTTTCAAGATATTTTTTGAAACATTTTAGTAATGAATTTCTTTCTGTTTCACTGTAACAGGAGTGATTAGCTTTGTGACTGTATAAAAATTGAGAATATTATTGACTCAACAGTTTCAAAGGATTAATTTGTTTCCACAGAGAACAAGTATAGGAGGTTATGAATAATACCTAATACAGTGCTGCTACCTGCCTGTAGAAATCAGTTTACTTTACATTCTGTCTCTGAATTTCTGGTAACAATTGTAGGTCCTAGAAAGGGTTTGACTCAATCTTGGGTAACTTTTGTCAGGATAATCTTTGAAATATCAAAACCTATACAAGAGGGCTGGGGATTTAGCTCAGTGGTTCCTCCACCTGCCTCACAAGCAGAAGGACCTGAGTTCAATCCCCGGTAACAAAAAACAAACAAACAAACAAACAAAACCTATACAAGGTATAATGTCTATCCTGTATTCCTGGAACTGTAAGGCTTAATATGTCTCATGGATTAGTTTCCAAAAGAAGCTAGTTCTTAATACAAGCAAGTTCTTAATACAAGAGATAGCACTGCCATTGTACATTCAAAGTTATAAACAGATTTTCTATATCTTACTGGAACTTGTATTTGAAAATGAAAATCAAAGTAGATAATTCTTGAGTTGGGGCAGAAAACAAAATTAAATATACTGAAATATATGCATGTAGCCAACTACAAAGAATTTATTTTTAAGAGATAAATTCAGCTAATATATCATTATTATTTATTTATTTAGATGTGAGGTGAAGAGATGATTTAATGAGCATTAGTATGTGTAAAACATTAGAAAAATTATGAAGTTAAGTGTAATTTTCAATTCATGTAAGAAGAAATCAGCAAGTTAAAGTGATTTAGTATTTTCAGGACTAGTCATTTCATGGAAAGTTAGTTAATTGGCCATGTAAGTGTGAAAATCCATTAAAGATGAAGTACTTATATGAAACAACAACAAAAAAGAAGTGTTGGCCAAAACGGTTCTCATAATACTAAAATACAGAAAACTGTCTTTTCAAAACTGGACAATTTGTAACTTTTGATGCTCAATCATATTTCTTTGTACACAAGGCCTAACAGAAATTTGTAATTATTTTTTGCAGCAGAGATCATACCCAGAGCCCTGCACTTGTTTTACCATAGAGCTACATATCCAGCCTCAAATGCTCTTATTATTGTGTTTTGGTTTAGTAGTTGTTGCAGTGTAAATACACTGCATCACTTGTTAAATTTTATGAACTAGTCTTTAAAACACAAATCATTGTTATAAGCAGCTCTTTTAATTGTTCTGCTATTTCTGCTTAAAGCTGAGAAATTTATAATTTACAAAATTGGAATATAGTTCTGCTTTTTACTTCCTCAAATGAATGGAGATATTATATTATAAGAAACATAAACTGTTAAAAATCTTGTTTTTGTCTAAGTGATTGAAGTTCACGGATAGCTTATTTCTTGAAATTTATTTCTCTCTACCATTGCAAACTGGTCCAATTTCTGCAAAATACAATTTTCAAAGTGTAGGAAACATCTCAAGATCTTCCTTAAGGATTCAATTCTTTTTAGGAAATCTATATCATTGTAGAATGCCTTGTAGTAGTCTTCTACTTAGGAGAGGGTTAAGATTTATTATAAGTGTTCTAACAATATTGGAAAAGCTTGAGCTCACTCACAGAATGTTTTCAAAACAAGAATAAGTTCTGAGAACTTTCTTCCAATAGACGTAACTTCAGGATATTCCAGGTACTAAAATAACCTGCCTTCATCTCCATTTACAATACACATATTTATTGATCACTGTAATATTTGCTAGACAGAAATGGTGGACAAATTGATGTAATTTCTACTTTTTACTGAGCTTACAGTCTAGCTGATATACAATCAGAGAGCCATAGTAAATCATCATAATCCAACTTCAGGGCCATAAAAGGTGTAAGCATGCAGCTGACAGTATTGCTTGCTTGGTCTATTCATAATCTAGTCTGAGTTTTGGTTCTAGAACAGGTAATTTTTATATTCATGAGTGTGGCTATAGTAGTTATTAAGCATGTTGAAATATTTCTATGCCAACTACTTTGAACCTGTTATTCACAGCTGTCCAAATCATCCCACCATGATCACCTTGACCATTCTGGCCCCTCCCTCAGGATAATTGTATCTCCTTACAATCCAGCAACTAAACAGACAAGAGGCCTCAACAACTCAGCTCAAATATTACCTATGCAGTTCCTGTCTATGTGAGCTGTTAAATATTGATTCTCATTTCTGCTTGTATCTACTTCAGCATTGAGGTTCATGTTCCAAAGCTTGCTCAGTAAGATTATTATCTATACACTTGGCCCTTAGTTTTTCTTACACTTCCTGAGTAAACTCTACTCAGGATCTATTATTGAATTTCAGACCTTTGACTGAACCTTCTACTATTTTAGTCACCTTCTTCAATTTACTTTTGCATCTTTGGATCCTTATTGCTGTGGGCTTCTCTAAGATCTCTTGCATTTTGATACATTGCACAGATGCAGCATGTTTTATGGAATTACTGCTTGACATGTGTTGAACAAACTGAGTGATCAAGGAACTAAATGAGGTTAGAAGATCACAGTCTGGGTGTTGGATGTTGATCATCCTGAACATTCTACTTTATGTTATTCCTATTTTATGGGTAATCTCAGACTTTAAAACTGCTCTGTTTCACAATTGTGAGGAGTTAGGTTTTAAAGCTTGTGATAGTTAACTGATTATGTTAACTTGAGTAAGAAATGCCAAACTAAATTGGATCACCATAGCTATGGGTATGGCTGAAGGGATTTACTGAAGACAGAAGACCCACCCTGGGTGTGAGTAAAAACAACCAATAGGCTTGCAGTCTGAATAGACTAAAAGGGACAAGAAGGAAGGCTCACTTCTGTTTCTTCAGAGGAGCTCCAGTCATCACCTTGAACTTCAGCTTCAGTCATCACCTTCAAGTCAGTCACCTCCTGGTTTTCAGCACAGATTCTTCAGCTTTCAGCACAGACACTTCAGCCTTCCATTGCAGACCTTTTGGCCTTCTGATATAGACTCACGTGGGGCACTACAGTGAGCTCCAGGCCTTTGAGAGGATCCTTTCCACCACACAGAGAGCTCTTTTGCACTGTTTCATATCTGATTTTATGGGTGGCCATTGTAACTCAGTCTTGTAAATTCTTATATATTTGTATATCTTGCATTAAATATGTTTCTCTAGTAAGTATTGATTAATGGATTTTGATACTGGGAGTGGAGCTACAGAAATAGTAAAGATGAAATTCTTTAACGGTTTTAGTGGTTCTTAGATTTGGCTCTAATTTGAAGAGACCTAAAGATGCCATGGTTTCTCCTTCTAATACTGTGGGGAATAATGACAGTCCTTGGTGTGAACTATTTAAAGTAATATGAAATTTAGACCCATTTGATTATCCTAATTCACCACTTGTGAGATGTAAGGAATTTAGCAAATCTATATATGATACTTTTGACTATTTTTGGCAGAGTGGGAAATATAATGGTGCTGGCTAGTTGCTCTTAGCATCTTTGGACAAGGTAGTTAAAGAAAATGATGAGCTCAAAACATCCATAAGAAAGCTAAAGTCTTCTAACTGTGACAACAAATTAATAAAGGAAAACAAGGAGCTCAAAAATTCAAATTCCAAGCTACAGAAACACAGAAAGAATTTCAAAGTTTCTAAGTGTGTACTGAAAGAGAATCTCCTCTCCTTTAGCTGCAGGGCCAAGATTGCAGAAACCCAAACACAGGCTCTCATAATTTGATTGGCTGAAATACAGCATAAGTTTAATGCTTAGTCTTGAAGTGTATCTGAAGTAAAGTTGATGGCACTGATTGGAAAAGAATGGCATCCAGTAAGCTGGGATGGAGATGTTTGGGAGGATCTTGATGAGGCTGAGGATATTGAACTCCAAGACTCTAATGAGATTATTTTGCCAGAAGAAGAGATTTCCTCCCCCACAGTGGTGAAGGCAACCCTGCCCCCACCACCTGTGGTGTTGGCCTTTCCTAGTATATTGGAGAAAACTAATCCTGTGTTGATCAAGCATGATAATGCTTATATTTCTCAGGACCCACCCTTATCACACACTTTTGCCTCTAGGCCTTATAACCAGGCTCAATTCACAGAAGACTCCTAAAGGTGAGGTATGTATTAGGACCCATGAGGAGGTTCACTATTCTTCCCAAGAATTTCCTGAGTTTCCTAACTTATAATCAGAGGTCTGGTAAGCAAGTGTCAGAATGGATTTTTCAGGTGTTGAATAATGGTGATAAAAATATACACTTAGACCAGGCTAAGTTTGTTGATATGGGGCTATTAAACAGAGATTCTGAATTCAATGTTACAGCTCATGGAGTTAAAAAATAGATTAAAAGATGGTCCACTGTGAATGGGTTAGGTGCCTGATATTTCAAGGTTAACTGTTGATGAGGGTATTGGAGGCTTAGGGAAATGGGAATCCTGGAGTGAATCTGTCATGTTACATCTAATCTTCCACACTGGAATGATCCAGAAAATGTACCCTTCACTAACACCTTAAGAAACAAATTGATAAGATAAGCACTAGCCTCCCTGAAGAGGCCTATCATTACTCTTCTCTGTATGCCAGACCTTTCAGTGGGGACCACAGTTACACAATTGGGGAATTTAAGGGTAATGGATTTCTTTGAATACTGGAGTGGCAGGGGTCAAGTGGCAGCACTTAATCAACAAAGGCAAGGTGCACGTACTTACTGTAATGCTCAGCAGAGAGAGAACAATGACCAGAATAGTATGACATATCTATGGCATTGGCTGATGAGCCATGGTGTTCCCAAAAATGAAATAGACAGGAAGCCTACAAAATTTTTGAGATTTTGTATAATCAAAAATTTTGTGTAAATGAATAGAAACGTACTTCAAATCATAGTAACAGGGAATCATGACCCCTCAACAACTTCCCAAATTTGAAGCAGTTTACACACCTAGAACCTCTTGAATGAAGGGGAGGCTTGTTCCCCTTCTATGGAGATTGGTTGATCAATAGAGTTTTAGCAATGATCTGACTCACAATGCGTCCAGTAGGTCCTCAAATCCATCCTGTAGTCATTTCCCAAGTTCCAGAATGCATAAATGGGATAGATATACTTAGTGCTTGACAGAAGTCCCACATCGGCTCCTTACCCTATAGTGTGAGGGCTATTATGGTTGGAAAGGCCAAATGGAGGTGATTAGAGTTGCCTTTACCTGGTAAAATAGTAAACCAAAAACAGTATCACATCCCTGGATGAATTGCAGAGATCAGTGCCACTATAAAGAACTTGAAAGATGCAGAGGTGGTAGTTTCCACCACATCTCCATTTAATTCTCGTATTTGGACTGTATAGAAGATGGATGGGTCTTGCAGAATGACGTAAACTGAATCAAGTGAAGACTCCAATTGCAGCTGCTGTTCCAGTTGTGGTTTCCTTGCTTGAGCAGAATAACACATCCTGCACCGTCCTCACTGGTGCATACCAGGGGTAGGAGAGGCTCCTTTCCCACCCACCTGCCCTCAGGCAGTGAGAGGAGAAAAAGTCAACACCAACTTCAGAGTCCACCCAGCTCTTTGTTCTTGGATTCTTGGGCTCTTAGTATGCCTGAGTCACTGGCACTGTCAAGTGCCTCAAATTGCTTGGCCATCTGTCTCACAGAGCTAATACACATCCTTTTGAGTCTATGTCCAGCATCCTGAGATTACTTGAGTCCCTACCTAGCACTTACTCCCATCACCACACTGACACCTGCTGGGAACTGTCTGATATCCAGCACCAATGCTAGCAGCCTTGGTCTCCACAGGGAGCCCCAGTCCTGCATGAGTCACCACTTGGTGCACCAGACTTTCTGGATCCCCCCACTCAGTGCCAAGAGGCCCACCTCACCCTGGGCAAATTAGAGTTTCCATCTTGTACCTAGCCACAGTCCCAGGCAAAGTCTCCACCCAACACATTAGGCCAGTAGTTTGTCTGGACTTCAGCATTGGTTAAAAGTCTATCTGATTTTTCTAGTGCCCTGGAACTGTGGGAGACTCCACCCAGTGCCCGGTGCATTCCCTGAGCCTGCCAGAATCTCAGAATATCAGTCCTGTGCATATCAGAGTCTCTACTGAGTGTCCTAGCATGGCACAAGCCTTCATTTAGACTGGTTTCATGGATACCAGGATGTACATTTGGTACCCAGCATGGGTCTCTAACCAGTCAGAATCCACACCAGGTGCCCCAAGCCCACTCAAATACTCACACAGAGTCTAATGCTTGACACTCTTAAAGAGCACATGTCCTGGGGGGGACAGCTGTTATGGTCAAGGAATTATAGACAGGGGACCCAGGGAACACAGAAAACACCACACAAATTAACAGGCTCTAAAGAGAGGTATAGAGGAATGTGACTGCAGGCTGGAGAAGAAAAAAAAAATTTATCTGGAATTTTTTCCCCTTATTTGACTCATTTTTTTCTTCCGCACTATTGGTATTTTTAAAAATTTATTAAATTTTTTGTTGGAGATTCGAGTTTTATCATCAGTTTTTATGTTTCTCTTTTTAAGAATTACTTTATTTTCTTTGTTTGAATAGTTCCTCCTTTTCTTTCTTTCTCTTTCTTCTCTTCTTACTATCTCTCTTTAAACTTGTTTTCTTTGTATTTTTTCCTTATTTTTCCTTTAGTTTAATCTCTACTTCTTATTGTTTATACTTTTCCTAGTTTATTTTTTCAGTGACTGTTTTCTAATATTAATATATCTTTTTACTTAATAGTATCTTCTATTTTAATTTTACCACCTTCCCATCTTCCATTGTTTAGTTTTTCTAATTCTATTATTTTTCACATTCTTATTTTGGCACTTTATCCTTACTAGTACAGTAATACCTGAGTTCATAAACCCTTCTGTGTGTGAACAATTCAGTTGATGAATAGAAGCATTCTGCAAAAATTTGCTTCCTTTCATGAACTTTACATTGGATGATGAACATAAGCATGGCCATCTTCCCTGCAGGAACTGAACACGGCCATCTTTCTTGCTTTGATATGTCATTGTGGTTTCCTCTGGTCACGATCACAGTTACAGAAAGACCTGTGCCTACTTTCTGTGAAGCTTATTTGTGTCATTTTAGTGCATAGTATTATTAAATCCAGCATGGCTCCAAAGAAAGTGCAGAGCAAGCATGATGATAAAAAGAAAGTACACAGCGGTAATGAAGGTGACAAAGCTGCAGAATGGTAATGAAGATAATCAGAATGTGCAGAGAGGTAATGAACATTACAAGAACATGAAGAGCAATAAGGAAGGTAACAAGAAAATACAAAGGAAGAATTGTAAGAAGGAGATTTTGAAGAAAATAACCACTGAAATGAAGAAGGGAATTGTAGAAAAGTATGAGCATGGTATTTGTGTAACTGATCTGGCCTCAGAGTACAAGATAGCAAAACTGAGATTCTCAACTACTTTGAATGACGAAGATGTCATCAAAGAAATTGATGTAGCAAAAGGAGTAAGAATTTTAACCAAGCAGAAGAGGTGGAAAAACTTTTGTTAAAGTGGTTGAGTGAGAAACAGCTGGCAGGTGATAGCATTAATTAAGCTATGATCTGTGAAAAATCCAGGAAATTCCACAGTGATTTACTTCAAGAAAACTCCTCTACAAGTGCAACAAGTGATAAATTTAAAGCCACTCCTGTTCAATATAGTTCTCAAAACACGAACCAGAGCAATTATAGAAGAGAAAGAAATGAAAGGAATATGGATAGGAAGAGAAGAATTTATTATTATTTGCTGATGACTTAATCATCTTTATAGAAGGTCCCTAAAACTCCACTAAAATACTCCCAGAATTAGTAAACAATTTCAGAAACAGAGCAGAATACACAATTAGCACTCAAAAATTAATAGCATACCTGTACACCAATAACAAACTCATTGAGAGGGGAAAAGAGGGAAACAACACCTTTCATAGTAGCATTGAGAAAAATAAATTATGGGGGGCAGGGGAATGGGGAAAAAATAAGAACTAAGATACATCGTGTAAAGGTACAAGATCCCAATGATGAATGTAACCATATTTCATACCTAAAATGTACCAATAAACTTAATGGAAAAAAAGAAAAAGAAATTACATAGGTGTTAACATTACTAAGGAAGTGAAAGACCCTAAAATGAAAACTGTAGTAATCTGAAAAACAAGATAGAAGAGAATATCAGAAAATGGAAAGCTATCATCAGTTCCTGGATAGGCAGAGCAAATCTAGTGAAAGTGACCATACTTCTAAAGCTGTTATACAGATTCAACACAATACCAATCAAAATACCAATAGCTTTCCTCACAGATCTAGAGAAAACTTTCCTAAAATTTTAAGAGGCTTAGAATAGTAACAGCAATTCTGGACAACAAGGACAAGGCAGGAGCCATCACAATCCCACCCTTCAAGTTATACTACAAAGTTACAGTGATAAAAACAGCATGGTATTGGCAAAGCAAAAAAACCAGACTTGTGGATCAATAAACAGATGATTCAGAAACAACTTCAGGCACACTCAGCTAACTTGTCTGTAACAAAGGGGCCAAATATCTTTCCTGTAAGAAAGCCTCTTTATCAAATGATGGTGGGGAAACTGGCTACCCATATCTCACTATGGACCAATCTACAATCAAAGTGGATCAAATATCTAAATAGTGAACATAAACACTATGCTAAAGGATAAAATGGATAAAACCCTTGAAAACATGGGTATGGGCAAAGACATTATGAACAAAACCCTAAGTGCACAAGAAATATTAAAGAATCAGCAAAAGGGATCATATCAAATTGTAAAGCTTCTGCACAGCAAAGGAAACTGCCAACACAGTAAATTGACAACCTAAAAATGGGGAAAAATTTTGTCATCTACTTCCCAGAGGACAAATATATAGAAAATATAAAGAAATTTTAAAAATTAGACCCCTCAAATGTAAAGCCCCAATCCAAAATGGCCATATGAAATGAAAAGACACTTGTCAGATAAAGAAAAAATAATGGCCAATAAATACATGAAAAAATGTTCAACATCACTGGCCATTTGAGAAATGCAAACTAAAACAACACTGAGATTCCACCTCACTTCAGAAAGCATGGCTACTATGAAGAAATAAATCAATGGCAAATGCTGGCAAGACTGTGAGGAAAAAGAAACCCTTCACTGTTGTTGGTGGAAGTGTAAATGGTATAACCACTATGGAAATAAGTATAGAAATTCCTCAAAAAACTAAAACTAGAGGTTCCATTTGACCCAGGTGTTCCCCTTCTAGGTATTTTCCCCAAAAAATGAACATAATCATACCCAAATAATAGTACACACCCATGTTTATAGCAGCAAAATTTATATTAGCTACATGTGGAGAACAGCTCATATGGTTATCAATAGATGAATTGATAAAGAAAATATGATATTCATGTGCAATTAAGTCCTACTCTGCCATAAAGAAGGATAAACTTGTGGGAATTTTAGATAAACAGATGCACCTTGAGACCATAATTTTAAATGAAATAACTTAGATACCCAAGTTTAAATATTACATTGTTTTCTTGTGTGAGAAATTCAAAGTATAAATAAGGAGCAAATTTTAGGATAGATATTAGGAAGAAGGAAGAACTTTTTCAAATGTGAAGGGGAAAAAGATGGATGGAGGGCAGAAAGAAGAAAGGGAAAAGGGATTTAAATTTAAAAAGAATTGAAGGAAAAAGCAGAAATAGATCTTTTACAAACAGGGAAGGGAAGATTTGAATGGAGGTGAGGGGAAGGATACAGAAAATAAGATGTTTTATGCACATGTACAAATTCCTCATGATGAATTTGAGCATTATGCACTGCAAAATTGTGCAAATAATTTTTTAAAAAAAGAAATGGTTGGGTCGGTGATTTAGCTCAGTGGTTGTGCCTCCTGCCTTGCAAGCACAAATACCAGAGTTCAATCCCGGGTACCAAAAAAAAAAAAAAAAAGAAATCTTCAATGATAGTTAAAGATGTAAAACAAAGTATAACACAGAAAAGAAAATTAGGAATAACAGAAATGATGTTTAAAAGGTAGAAAAAAAGAAACAGTAAGAAGAAATATACAAAGCAAACAGGAAAAATGGGAAAGAAGATGAGTGAGATAAAATCCTATAAAAGCTGGAGAGAGAAAAGTAAAATAATAATGTAAATTGAAATTTTAAAAATAGTGAGAAATAAAGAAGAAAAAATATAGGTGATAGAAAATAGGATGATGACAGCAAGGGGAAAGTAAAGGATCAAAACAACTACACAAATAGAAAATAAACCTAAAGAGTAGTCAGAAATTCCTGCTTGGTAATCAATTTGGATTGGATAAGCAAACTGTGACAGTTAGGGGGTAGATATTGGCAAACTGCTACAATCTGTTTCCTTCCTTTCAGTTTGCATCAAACTGTTTTGGACAGATTACAGGACATGACAAATATTTCTGTGTGGGCCAGCTGAGAAAATGTTGACTATTCCCAGGATGCAGTTCTTGAACAAAGCTTTTCTGATTATATCTGGGGTTGTAGCCAACAACTAAGTGGCAATAGAGTTCTTGTCTCTAACTCAGTCTTAGAAGCATCTGGAACATCATGGCTAAATATTCTTTCAAGCTCCCCTATCAGGGCATCTATCAGCATAGAAAATATCTGACTGGCTACCATGAGCCCTTTTTACTAGTCAGAGCTTGCTAGCCTCTATAGCTTGCAGGGCAAGTGCTCAAAATTTTCTCTCAATACTCATTCTGTGGGCCTGGAAATAATGCCTGCATGTAGCACAGCATGCCCATTTCAGTGTCTATAAATTGATGGTTTGTGGACTATCCTTGTTGCCCTTAAGCCTAAATGAATCTGGATGATGCATGCTGAGTCTGGCAACCAGTTGACACTGCAACACAGTGGCATGTCCCTGAGAATCCTCAGGGGGTGGGGAGAACAATGAAGGCATTGAGTTTTGTGCTGGATGGGTGGTCATGAGGAAAGATTTATCTGCCTGCTTTCTTCTTGGGTACATACCTTCCTCAAGCACATTGTTTTCACTTTTAGTTACTGAAGAATTGACGATATGGATTCTTCCCTTCCCTGTACATCATGGCCCTTGATCTTCAATGCTCTAACTTCTTCATAGTCTTCTGTTTCACACTCCCCTCAGCCAAGACTGTCTCTCACAGCTCTTTCTGGACCAGTCAATGCAGCAGGGCATCCACTGGGAGACTTAATTATGATCTCTCCAAGCATTCCAATTCTTGAGATTAGTTCTAATAATAGGGCCTGTCTCAAGATGGCTTCTTGTTACAGCTTTTTGAGAGGTTGTTGAGTAAAATGTCAGTTTGTTGTGTGGGTGTAGTTATTTTCAGAACAAATCCTTCAGCTGAGCCGAAAGCCTACATAGATTGTAGCTTTCCCCTTGTTATAATGTAGATCAAGAATGTCTCCTAAAGGCCTCATGTGCTCACAGGCAGGGTTTGGGGAAGGTGATTTGATCATGGGGACATTGTATTTAGCAGTGAAATCATCTACTGGTTAGTTCAACAGCTGAGTTTGCTGTTGGAACATGGGGGCTGGCCAGAAGAGGCAGGTCACTAAGGAAGGGTATATCTCTTTCCTTGAGTTTTTCCTTTACTCTCTACTATCTGGCCTCCATCACGTGAATTTTCTCTGACAAGGTCTTTCAATCCTGTTGTTTCTGTGTTTTAGCCTGCTATACATGGACTGAAACATAAACCAGAATAAATGTGTCTTTAATTTATTGGTGCTGGATATTTAATCCAAGCAATGAGAAGGCAACCAGCACAGCCCTGTTGATAGGAATTCTAACCACCTTGTAATAATGAGGGTTACTTGATCTGATTTCATAATTTATCCCTTTTCCTGCCCTCCAGCTAGGAGCCAAGGTTGAATTTATAAATGACTTTATAACCTTCTCTGCAATGCTTTTCCAAATTTCTGTGCTGTTTAATTCCCTTTTTGTTTCTCCACTTATTCTAAGAACTTGTCATCCCTTTCATTGAATGGTATATAGTTTCTATCATTGCACTGATACACTTCAATTGCAGAGTCACACAAAGTTTACTTCCATTTCACTATTTTTTCTCAGTCTTCTTCCTATTATAAAGACAATAATCTTTCCATGATAACATTATCCACATGACCTCACCTAAGCCAAACTGTCTCACAAAGATTCCATCTTCAAGTGCTATCACTTTGGGGATTAGAATTTTAACAATGTAGGTTTGAGGAAGCTTCCACTCATAGTTCAAGGAAGGTCTATTAAGTGAAGCTAGGGGTCCTTATGAGTGAAGTCCCCAGAAATTTAGAGATGGTAGGAACTTGGAATTTCTGCTCAGAAAATGTGCAGGCCATGAGTAGTCAGCTCAGGAGAGTCTATAAAGGCTACTAGCAGCAATGACATAGGGATGGGACAGCCCAATGTCTCTGAAATTCTCATTACATCATCATGTATTGTGCTTCCTGCTTTCCATTACCTCAATGCCAAACTAGAAGGTACAGGATTTAATGTTTGCTTTGCTAGGTTTTCAGTTTTTCTCTGGTCTCATTCTTTGTGAGCCTGTTTTCTTCCCTTTTGGAATGAGAAGGTTTACCATGAATTATAACACCTTGGGATGATGTAACTTCTTCATGTTAATAGGCATTTACAGCTGAGATCTTGCCTTGAGTGTCAAGAGACTTTGACTTGAAATTTGTAACAGTGCTGGGTCTCTTGAGACTTTGAAGAAGAGCTATTGTGTTTTTGGTTGCATGTGGGACACTTTTATTATGTTGGTAAGAATGGTTAATTTGTTACTTTTTTAATTAAGGTTTAAAACAATGTGTTGGAGTGTCAAATTGACAAGGGTTGAGATGTTGCAGTTAGGTGGGAACATCAATTTGATTGGCTTTGGAGCCAACCAAGACATTGGTGGAGCACACTTCATTGGTGGGCATGTCTGTGTGAATTCTGGAGGTGTGGCTTAGAGGTCTATCTCTGGTTCCTTACCCCTTTCTCTCTTATACTGTTCTCCTATTCTGCTTCTTGGCCTCTATGAACTGAGATTCTTTTCTCCATTGCACTCTTTTGCCATAATGCTTCTTATTTACAACCAGTTAACCATGGACTGAATCCTCTGAATCCATGGCAAGTCTAATTTCTTCTTGTTTAAGTTGTAGATATTATATATTTTTTCAAATTGGTGGGAGAGTGGACTAAAGTAGGGATACTCGATATCAATTGTGTTTTTAAGACTGTTTTTCTTACAATAATTCCCCCTCTCTAATACTCAGTTTTGTAGCACTTGGAATCTGAAATCTACATACCTTATTATATTAGGTATTGTATGTTTAATTTTTATTAGTACTGTATATGTTTGTTATACATAATAAACACATTCATTGTGGAGAATCTGTAGATATACATATCACATTTTAATACTTTTTATTTCTCTTTCTACTTTCCTTCTTTTTGCTTCCTACCATACCCTGATCCCCTGCCCATATACAAAAAATATTTCCCTAATTTTTATCTTCTGTTTTAATTTTGCTGTTGCAATTATTTATACGTTTAGTTTCTCATATAAGAGAAACAATATGATACATAATATTTTGTATCTTGTTTGTTTCACTTAGCATTAAAGGATTAAGGTGCAACTATTTTCCTACAAATTGATGTTTTTTTATGGTTGAGTAGTATTTCATTAATTATCTATATTCCATTTTCTTTATTCATTCATCCATTTGTGGGCATTTAGGCCACTTCCATGATTTAGCTATTATAAATCATGCTGCTATAAACATGGGTATGCATTTATCTCTGTAATATGATATTTTAAAATCTTTTGAAAGCTACTCAGAAGAGTTACAACTGGGTCAAATGGAACTTCTATTTTTACTTTTTTGAGAAATCTCCATGCTGTACTCCATCATGGTTGTACTAGTTTACATTCCAACCAACAAAGTAGTTTTTCTTTTTCTCCAAAGCCTTTGTGTTTTTTCTGTATTGAAGTTAGGCATTCTTTCTGGAGCAAGATGGAATCTCAGAGTTGTTTTGATTTGCATTTCTCTAAATGTAAAAGTTGCTAATCATTTTTCCATTATTGGCCATTTATATATCTTGTTCTGAGAATTTTCTATTCATTTCAACTGACCATTTTTGAACTGGCTTTTAATTTTGGGGCTGCAATTTTTGCATCTTTATATGTCCTAAAAATTGGTCCTTTTCCCAAGGAGTAGCATGGAAAATTTTTCCTATTCCATACATTTGATACCAGAAAAATCTTGACAACACTTTCTTGAAAATTATGAATTACAGCTTTTCACAACCTAGTAATATTTGACTATGCACTACAGAAAACCAAGAAGGGCCTTATTCAAGAGAGCTGCACCCTAACTTTTCTATTAGGCACATTCTCTGTGCTCCTGATGTAATAATCTCAAGTAAGCAATGCCTCCTCCCCAGAATTCTGTGCTCCAACCATATACAATCTCTATAAATTCTTCATTGTGATATATTTTTTCTCATTTGTTTTACCACTATTAAGATTGACATTTGCCCTTCTTCATATTATGTCTATTTTTAACCTCAGAATTCTTTTTCTTTTTTTCTGAACTCTCCAACACATGTTTAATCTATAACGTATTTTGCTATAGTATAATCAATATGTAACATATATAGTACATGTATTTTCTGTTGAGATATCTGGCGAAGCCCAACTGACCTCCAATGCTGCTTGACAAAGTTCCAGCTGGGGGAAAGAAAGGGTGGAATACATCGTACCCTCATGTTTTATTTTTTCTTGCCATAATGTTTATAATTGTTACTCTGATCACAGGAGTCATTGTGTTTGTGACTAACAACAAACTCTCCATAAGGCAAATTGGTAATGATATATTGAAATCTGATCTGGCTCACAAGTCCCAAATTCCAGTTTCTCTTAGTTCTATTGCCACATCCACTTCTAAAGAAACTTCTCCTAAAACCTCTTCTGTTCCCCCACTACTATAACTCCCCCTCTTATTGTTGACATTCTATTTACTAAAGGGGTCTTACAAAAGGATTGGAAGGACAGACTTTGGATGTAAGGAATAGTGGAAAATGGGAAATAGAAAGAACGTTAAGACAGGTAAATTCATTAAGGAGACAAGTTACTCAATATTTCTCAAAGTGCTGTAAATATCTCCTGCTCATGGACAATGAACCCAAATGACATTTAGTTAAGATAAATAGAGGTAAAGAAAAATAGAGAGCTAATAGCAAACTATATTAACCATTGTGCAGTTTCTCAAGGGCCAGCTGGCAACCACAAGTTTGACACTTAATTGATTAAATCTCACTTGAACCCCCGCTGATATAAAGATTTTGATTAAGTTACTTTCTGTTCTATTTAGGTGTGGGTAAATAAGGGGACAATTGTAATTTTTAAATATGTATTCATGATGAAACAGCTTAGAGGAATTGTACTTTGTTTAACAAAAAAATAACCTTTACTTCAATAAAAATTGCTAAGGCAATTTAAAATGTAAACACGCTCCGCCCAATGCCTCCCAGCTATTGCTTAAAGATATAAAAATAAATCAGACCCTGAGACTTATCAGAGGGAACCTAAACATTCCTTGTGAAGGTTCTTTTCTCATCGCTGGCCCAGGACATCTCCCCTTCCTACCCTACATCGACTGCACATCGATTGCAGCTGGTCTGCGGCAGATATCTAGTATATTTTTTCTTATTTTAATGTACATGCATAGATCTACTATACAGTATGATAATTGAGTTATCTCATTTTTTTATCTCTATTCTCCCACTAATGTGTAAGCTTCAAAGGGCAAACACCTGTCTTTTTTCTCATTATCACTATGTTCAAGAATAACATCAGACACACATAAGGTGCTCAAATAATATTTCTTGATAAATGAGTTCATTGCAAATTACTTTTAGTTAAAGTTGTGAGAGAAAGTATTTTTTTCAATGCTAAACCATTTGATCTAAAATCAACTGGTAAATAATATATACTTTTCTTGTTTCTTTCAAATTTTGTCTTTGTCAGGTATACTTATTTATATTTATGTCTACTGATAGAAATTCTAAATGCTTATTCATTTGTTGTCTATGATCATGAAATCATAAAAATTATGATGAGTATATTTTTTTTCTTCTGAAACTTCAGAATTTGAAGGAAATTGTGGCAAACAAGTACTAAGTGAATATTTAATGAATGAACATTAAGTAAATATGCACCTTAAAGTAGAATTATGCTTAAATCATACAATGAACATGTTTATTTTGCCTGTAGAAAGTTAAATATTAATGAACACCTGCTCTCTATTAACTACTTTATTAACAGTTATCATTACCAACTTATGACAATTGCTAATAGAACAATTTTATCCAACAAATATTTAAGAAGCATCTATTATGTGCAAATAAATGCACAGAGTAGTTAAAACTTCAAAAAATTGGTATAGATTAATGAAACTGTGTTCATTATCTTCACAGAGTTTATCAAGGATGAGCTTCATGAATTTGGAAAGAAAATGCTTGGAAACAAGTAAATTATGCATATGTTAAGTTAAATGTTAGAAGTAAAAAAGACAGCAGAAATCTTGCTGATTAGGACAGTCAAAACACTTTAGAAAAATGGCATCAGGCAAATTTTTAGTTGACTCTATTAGTCTCCTTGGTGCTTCTGTACAAACAATATCTGATGATGGGCAATATGTTAAAAAAAAAAAGAGGTTAGCAAGCTCACAAATTTGTAGCCTGACTTTTAAAACAATATTGTGCTGGCTCTGGTAAGGTCTCCCTTGCTATACCACATCTTATCAGTTGGTATCTTAAGAGAAGATATGCAGAAGTGTGGACATGTTGATACAGAAAATCAGAGTTGGGAGGAATCACATAGCAAAACAGGAACCCAGAGATCAAGTCAGAGTTCAGCCCTGATTTTACATAACAACTTGCTCTTGCCAGAGAAGCTAACTCACTCTACAGGATCTGTGTTGGTTATTTTTAAGGGCAGCATCACCAACAAACTAATTATCTTGCAGTAAGCCCCAACCCTTAAAGGTTACACCATCTCTCAAAATTAGCAGGCTGAGGACCAAGCTTGCAACACAAGAATCCTTGGGGAATACACTCAAATCATCTCCAAAACATAGCACTTACTGAGTGATTTTATGGGAAAAAATGGATAAATAAAAATTTTTATGTATAATAAAACATTGTCAAAATATAACATGGTAGGCCTTTAGTTAAAAAGAACTTTTTTTGTGGTACTGGGGATCTAGCTCAGTACCTTGCACTTGTGAGGCAGGCATGGCACCACTGAGCTAAATCTCAGGCCCAGTTAATTAGAATTTTTAATTAGCTGAAAATATAAATTTATCCTCATTTTTCTGGTTAAATTATCTTAATTATATATGCCCTTGATTTGTTGCTTTATATGAATATGCTCTTCCTTAGGACTTAAATTAGGAAATATTTTCTTTAATCAGAGACAATTGATTTTAGATATATGCTTTCTATTACAGACACACTGCAAATTATCAGTCTCTCACAACTTTGGTGGTTACTTGGTTCTAATCTGAGGTTAGGTTATACATCATACCTGGTCCCATGTTTTACATTTGTATATTAGCAAAGGTAAAATTTCTGTTTAAAATTAATATCTTAGCTTCCATGAGAAAAAATGAAAAACATTTCAATTAAATATACAGTTATAGGGCTGGAGATTTAGCTTAGCGGTGTCATGGCCTGCCTTGTAAGTGCAAGGTATTAAGTTCAATCTCCAGCACCAAAAAAATTAAATTATAAGAAGTCATGACTAATGAAGTTTAAATTAATATAGTTTTGATGATAATAGCTGTTCAAATATTTAGATTATTTTGACCATTGAAAGACATCTTTTTCTTTGGTTAAACTCTATTATTGGTACATTTTAGGTATACAATATGTTTACATTTATCATTGGGTGCTTGTACCTGTACATGATGTATCTTGCTTCTTATTTTTTCCCCATTACCTGTGTGCCCTTCACCCCCTCCACCCTTCCCTATTTATATAGACTTTGTTTCCATTTTTTTCTTTTCTCATAATTTTTCCTTTCCCTTCTTTCCTTTCTCCTTCCCCTCCCACTTCCCCTACCCCTTTGGACCTTTTCTTCCTATTTCAAATTATCAATTATTCATTTTAATCATTTTAATCCTTATTTACACTTTCAGTTTCTCACACTAGAGATCTTTGATATTTATAGCAACTTAATTCCTAATAGGCAAAGGTTAGAAATAACCCAGATATCCATTGTCAGAATAAAATAACCAATTGTGCAAAATACAGTGGATTACTACAAATCAGTCAAAAGGAAGACATTACACATAAAATCGATGCATTTCAAATAATGTGAACAAAAATAGTCACACCCCAGGAGTACATGCACCATGAGGTTTCATGCGTATGAACATTTCGAATTGGAAAAAGTTATATTTTGTGATAGAAATAAGAATGATTGTTATTTATAGGTTAAGGAAATATGAATAAATAATTTTAAACTACCATTGCAGCATCTTCAAAGGTAAAAATGTTCCATTTTTATTTGATTGATATAATTGATATTTACATGGGTTTACACATTTATGATTCTCATCTAATTATCCTTTTAAGATCTATATAATTCCATGTAAAATAATTTTTTCAAGGCTATGCACTCTCTTATATTGAGGAAGATTTTAAAAGCTTTTTTCTTTATGTTTTAATCAAATATATGTTTGCAGTACATGCATTTTACAATCATCTTGAGGAGTGGGTATGTATATATAATACAACTTGCTTCCATTTTTTAATCCCCTTCTCCATTCTTACCTCTCCCTCCTTTCTCTTCTAATTCCCCTTTCCCCATTTTCATTCTTATTGATATTTTTAGTTCATGTTTATGGCATATAATGATTATATTCATTGAGGTTTTTAGGTTCCTATACATGGCATATCTTTATGCATGTAAATAACTTTAACTAAAAATATAGATCACTGTAGGAAGAGGACTGCAGAGAATATTATTCATTCAAAGCACACTGAATCCCCACAATCCAACAGGAACAAAAACCAGATCTCATGGTGTTTATACGACAAGTGTGATATTTTCTATAAGATGTTCGGGTGATCAAATTTCCTCCTATAGACTGAACTACTTTTTCATTTTAGCAAACAAATTGTTTTTTACAGCTACATCTCTGTATCTTTGAGAAAAAAGGAAGTTTGTTTGGAAAGATTCATTAATTTGTCTTGGAAAACATTTCTTGTAAATTTCCTTTAAAAGTCTTAATTCTTATCATGCAAAGTATACATAATTATCCTTCCAGGTTTAATGAATTTATTTTTATTTTTATATCTCAGGAATTCAAGAAGGTAAAATTAAGAAGGATGCAGAAGTTTAGTCCTCCTGATGAGGCCCACAGTGGAGCTCCCACCATCCCCTGCTATCCCTCTGTGATGTCATCAGCCTGGTTTACTGTATTTTGGTACTGCTGCTGATTGGCCTACTTGCTTTTGGTAACTAGCTATTTTTGCTGTGATAATCCTGTTGCACTTCAGGATAAAATAAAATGGGATATGCAGATGAATGTTGCTGTATGCCTGGTATTGTTAGCCCAATGTACTTTTGTATTTCTAGAGTGGCTTTTTTAGTGAATAAATTATAATATACATTTGTCTTCAGAATTTCATTTGGCTATTTGGAGTACAACTGAGCACAATCAGTTTTAGCTGCTTGGTTTACATTGTTTTTTTAAAGATGTTTTTGTTCTGGGTGGAATATTTAATGCTTATTGGCTGATGGAATTTGGAAGGTTTATGTTTGGATTGGTGGGGAGTCCTCAGCAATGGGGAGGTTGTATTATAAGATTAAAGATTTGGTTTCTGCTGGTCACACAACCCTTTGACTACACATTGATGATTGGAGGAAAATCGTTTGTTCATTTACAATAAATGCCTTGGCTCTTGATTACTTATATCAGTGAACAGAAAGAATTCTTCAAAAAAACAAAGAAAATGGGAAATTATTATATTTACTGATATAAAGGACTTCTCCTTTCTATGGGTGCTATTTATCATCTGTCTGGTATTATGTTGTGATGCTCACTTCAATTGAACTCCGGAAAGGTTTCTTTACAGAGAATTTTAAAATTTCTTCATAGGCAGCAAGTTCAAGTAACAGTGTTGTATATGTCATGTCAGTTCTCATGTATCCAATATTTGGGCTTTTAGTGGATAAAACAAGGAAGAATATCATCTGGGATATCATCTGGGTTCTGTGTGCAGTAGCCACTCTTGTGTCCCACACAATACTGGCATTTATCATGTGGAATACTTGGATTTCTATGTGTCTTCTGGGACTTTTCTATTCATTGCTTCCCTGAGTATTGTGGCCAATGGTGGCATTTGTAGTTCCTGAACATCAGCTGGGAACTGCACATAGCTTCCCACAATCCATTCAAAATCTTGGTTTGGAAATCATTACCATCATTGCTGGCATAATATTGGATACTCAAGGACATTTGCCTTTAGAAGTTTTCTTCATTGACTGTATTTCTGTGGCACTTTTCTCTGTGGTCTAACTTTACTTGGTACATTTTGTCCAGAGTGAGAAATCAAATTATTCTGCAAGATAAAATAAACTTTCTCATACCAAATGAGAAATTTAAATGTCTGTGTAATGAGAATGAGACGCATGCATTACTGATTTGAAAACCTCCAAATTCATTTTTAAATTTAGAGTTCAGACATTAGGAAAATAATATTTATATTTCAGATACACCTATTTCAAAGTATGCTTGTGAGTAATATATTAGTCAATTGTCTTATATAGTTTGTTGATGAGAAATTCTGCTTCAGAATAGGTGAATTATAGAGAACAGGGGAAGGGGATGTTACCAGAACCTCTGCAGTAAATCCTAGTCTCCTGTGAGCCACAGCAGCACATGGCGAATTACAGGAAAGGTAGACAAATGAGACTGAGAAGAAGCTGAGCTTTGGGTCTGATCAGTGCTGCTCTGGGCAGCAAAGACAAGAACCCCTAGTTTACAGCACCTTTTATTTAGTACATCAGGAGAAACAAATGTAACAAATGAATATGTAGATTTCAGTATCACATTGGGATGAACAAGGTGTAACAAAAGACTGGGTGGGGGTGGTGGAAATCTAAGAACAATGAGGAACTATGCAGATGAAGATTTAGTTCCTCCCAGGAACTATAGAGATGAAGATTTGGTTCCTCCCAGGGTGTCTCTTGCAGGTATGGTCTTGTCCTGGAGCATTACAGCATCATGGGATCATTGAGATCTCCCTTGTGACCTGAGGCCAAAATGGAATTATGTCTTGGAATGTTATAGCTGGCCTGTAGGCAGGAGAACTAGGCTTACTCAAATGATTTTTCCCTAGAATTATGTAGCATTCTTCCCAACAGTGAATCATCAGTGGGCAGGTTAGGAAATTGCTCTGGAACATACAGGTGAATTTCAGGAAGGACAATAAATAATACAAAACATTGGATCTTGTGTAAAACTGCCTAACTCTGTAATCATAAAACTCTCCTAGCCCCACCTGTGATTGAATGTGAGTAAATAGATAAAGATGCTTCTTAGTTCTGGGACACTAGATAAGATCCCTATCAGTCATAATTATCCAACCCTTTGTTCCGGACACCACTAACTATAGACCAATCTACAAAGCATCTGCTGACTAACAGTACATGTCAGGCTAATTAACATACAAATGTAAGACCATTAAACCTTTGTTCCTTCTTCTGTAAATTTCGCCTGTTAACTCCCCTGCAAGCCCCTATAAAAAGAGCCTTGGACTCTGGACTATGCCTCTCTAAACTACTCTGCTTTGGGAGTGCCATCTGGCCAGACTAAGGTCTGTTTCACTTTCCAACTTGTCCGGTGTGTTCCTTCCCGGGTGTTCTTCCCTGCAGTCAGCTCCTTGGAGCATTTGGTAAGGCCCTTGGTCTTACATTCTGGAGGCATCACTGGGATCCCCGGGTGTGCTCCACTACAGTCAGCTCCTTGGAGCATTTGGTAAGGCCCTTGGTCTTACATTCTGGAGGCACCACTGGAATCCCCAGATGTGCTCCCCTCCAGCTCCTTGGAGCATTTGGTAAGGCCTTGGTCTTACATTCTGGAGGCACCACTGGGATCCCTGGGTGTGCTCCCCTCCAGCTACTTGGAGCATTTGGGAAGGCCCTTGGCCTTACATTCTGGAGGCACCGCTGGGATCCCTGGGTGTGCTTCACTATAGTCAGCTCCTCGGAGCATTTGGTAAGGACAGCGGTCTTACACTTGTACTGAGATAATTTTTAACGAGTACATTTTAGGGACATGGTCTTTTATAGCAACAACTTTGAAGGGGTAGAAGAGCTGTCTCATATGGAATGAATGATGACTTTGTAATACATATTTTCTTTACTCTGAAGAATAATGATAAAAATTCTCTTCACATTTAACATTAGCAGATTGTGCTCTGCTGCAGTTAGGCTTACTGAGCAGTGGCCCTTTGGAGTTTATCTCTCTTACTGAGGAACCTAATCACCTGAGACATGATTTTATAATACAAACTTTTGTATATTATTTGTATGGACCAGTTAATGACTAAAAAGGTTCCTCAATGTATGATCATTGTGTATCTACACAGATAAATAACATTTCAAAATGTACTTGATATCTTGCATCTTTTTTTCATATATTTATTGGTACATTTTAGGTATACAAAATGTTTACATTTATCATTGGGTGCTTGTACCTGAACATAATGTATCTTAGTTCTTATTTTTTCCCCCATTACGTGTGCACCCTTCAACCCCTCCAAATTTCTGTATTTACATACATTTTGTTTCCATTTTTTTTCTTTTCTCATAACTTTTCCTTTCCCTTCTTCCTTTTCCCCTTCCCCTCCTGCCATCCCTACACCTTTGGACCTTTTCATATTTCAAACTATCAATTATTCATTTTAATCATTTTCATCCTTATTTACACTTTCAGTTTCTCACACGAGAAACTATTCTGTATTCATACATGTGTGTCCTATTTATTTCACTTAAGAGTATGGCCTCAATATGCATCCATTGAGCTATAAATGTCTCTAGTTTCTCATTCTTTATGGCTGAGTAGTAATCCATTTTATAAAAAAAGCCACATCTTCTTTATCCAGTTTTCAGTTGATGGGCACTTGAACTGTTTCCATGTTTTAGCTATTACAAACTGTGCTGCTATAAACATAAGCACACATATGTCGCTGTGGTATGATTCTTTTAATTCTTTGGGGAAGATACCCAGTAGGGGAATAGCTGTGTCAAATGGAACCTGTAGTCCTAGTTCTCTGAAGTATCTCCATTCTGATTTCCACAGTTTTTGCACCAGTCTGCACTCCCACCAACAATGGAGAAGGCTTCCTTTCTCTCCACACCCCCACCAGCAGTTGTTATTGGTTGATTTCTTGATAGCAGCCATTCTTTCTGGGGTGAGGTGGAATCTCAGTGTTTTCATCTGCATCTCTCGAATGATGAGTGATGTTGAATTTTTTTTATATATTTATTTGCTGCTTTTACTTTGTCTGAGAAATGTCTGTTCATTTCGGATGACCACTTTTGAATTGGGTCTTTGAATTTGGGGGGGTCTGATTTTTTTCAATTCTTTATATATTCTCCATAGTAGACCTTTGTCTGAGGTACAGCTGCTAAAAATTTCTTCCCACATTGTAGGTTGTCTCTTAGTTCTGTTGGTAGTTTCTCTTGCAGTGCAGAAGTTTTTTAATAGGATGAGATACCAGTTGTTGATTCTTTGTGATAGCTCCCGTGCTACTGAGGTTTTGTTCATAAAGTCTTTTCCAATTCCAATGTCTTCAAGAGTTCTACCTAACTTATCTTTCAGAAAGTTTGGTGTTTCTGTCTTAATATTTAGATATTTCATTCACTTTGATCTTCGTTTAGTGCATGGTGATAAATATGGGTCTAGTTTTAATCTTTGGCAGGTTGACAGCCACTTTTTCAAACACCATTTATTAAATAGGCTATCTTTCCTCCAATGATGGTGGTTGGCTCCTTTGTCAAAGATAAGGTGGCTGAGTATGTCTGGAGTTGTTTCTGCATCTTCTAATCTATTCCACTGATCCTCAGGTCTGTTTCTTT
>NW_004624852.1:6811821-6848020 GCF_000247695.1 Heterocephalus glaber | reverse complement strand
ATAATTTTTTCTCTTTTTTGCAAACAGCAAAAAATAAAAATTATGGGCCTCCTTCAGGGTATGTCTCTGCTGTCACAGTAGACAACGTAAGCATCCATGTGCATATACAATCAATGAGTCTCAGCAAGCCAGCAGCGCACCTATGAGATTCAGGCAGATTTCTCGCTGCTAGTCCCAATTTGAGCTCCTGTCCTCCTGCAGGGTTGAACTCTGCAAAGTTCTACTGCAGATTCCAGTTGCCCTTTTCCTGAAGATAGTTCAGGTTTTGATGGGAGGTGCTGAACCCAGGTGATGATCCCTCCAACTTACCAAGTACAGTGGTCCGGTGTGCCTTTATTGTAGAGATTCTCTTTACTTCTCTGCTGAGCTTCAGTTTTCATCAAGGAGCCCGAGAAGCCCTCTTGCCCTCCCTCTTTCTGTTACTAACTTCTGCTCTATCTTGTGGCTCTCAGGACAAGGGCCTTTATAGTCCCCTGTGCCTCTGTAGTGTGGAACCAGGTAGCAGAAGTGCCGGGAGGCCAGAGGCGGGGGTGGGGGTGGGGGGAGTGGGACTGGCGGGGCTAAGCAGAGTGACAGAAGGGGCTGGGGCTCCAACCCACGCCTGGGACCTCACCGTGGAGTGGGCGGGGCCCGGGATGGAGCGCGGGGGATGGGGGGGGGCTTCACGTTGCTTGGCTCCCCTGCTTGCACTCTCTTGTATCTTTTTATTTAAATATTTTTTTATTTATTTTGAGACAGGATCTCATTATGTAGTTCAGGCTTATTTGTAACTCACTATGTAGCCCAGGCTGGCCTCAAACTCACAGCAATCCTTTCTCAGCCTCCTCAGTGCTGGGATTACAGTGATTTAAGTATATTAACTATTGATTTTAACTTTGACTCATATGGAAGATTATTCATAATAAAACCTAAGTTGGAAAAAACTCCATGCTTAGGTACAGTCACTGAAAGATCATGAAAATAGTTTTTCTGGGATGAGACATTTAAGTATGAAGCTTCTCTGACAAACCTTAAATGCTGTTCAATGGATGAAGACTTAATAAGTTATTTATTAATTTTTTTGAAAAAGGGGAACAACTGAACAGGTAGAGAAAACAATTCTTGACATATATGCACTGAACAACATTACACCTACCTTCAAAAAACAAGTTCTATTGGACATAAAAGATCAGAAAAATAAACACATCTAGACAGATCCAAAAGATAAAAAAGAACCAAAAATATGTGTTGAACAAAACCTTTGAACAAGTACACTTAATATATCTAGAGTTTTCCATCCAAAAACAACAGAATACACATTCTCAGTAGCACATTGAACTGTTTTCAAGCTACTATACCACATTATAGCCAAAAAAGGAAGATTAAATAAATCTAAAAGAATTGAAATTATGCTATGCAAAAAATGAGACTAGGAATCAGTGACAAAAGAAAACCCATAAATTATGGGGAAAAAACCCAATGTACTCTAACACAAATGATGAATTGAAGAAATCAAAAAATAAATGACAGTTCCTAGCACTAAACAATAATGTCAGCACAACATATGAGACACAATGAAGGCAGTCCTCAGAAGGAAGATTATAGCTGTAAATGCCTACATCAGAAAAACAGAGTGAGCCCAAATAAATAACTTAAAAATACACATCAAGTTCTTAGGAAAACAACAAACAAAACCCATGGTTATCGATGGGTTCTAAACCCATGGTACAATGAGGGAAATTGTAAAAATCACAGCAAAAATCAGTGTAATTGAGACAAAAATATATAAAGAATTAATGAATTGAAGAATAGGTTCTTCAAAAGAATAAACAGACAAATCTTAGTCAATCTAAAGAATCTAACAAGCATTGCCAAAAATATTTAAGGGAATATGAGACAGAAGGAGTCCCCCAGCAACAAAGAACTCAAAGGAAAGTATACCTCTAACTGAAAGTGTCATTAAATGAAAGAGAAAATAAAGAAATTAGCATTAGAAATATAATGCAATGCCAGAATTTTGTAAATATATTACAATAATAATTATAAGTATCATTGACCTTAACCTCCCAATGAAAAGATACAGACTGTCAGATTGGAACAAAAAATATAGTTCATTCCTTATGCTGTTTAATCGTGACAAACCTCATCCAAAAGTAACCAAATAGACTGAAAACAAAAGGATGAAAAATGATAAACCATGCAATCAGAAACCAAAATCAAGGAGAAGTGGCTATTTTATTTTTGGACATAGCAGATTTTGTGCCAAAATTGATCAGAAGAGACAATGATGGATACTACATACATGTAAAGGGAACAATTCAGCAGGAAGAGATATATTGAAACACAATTCCCAATTCAATAGTATCAAAAGGTGGAACCTTTGAGAGGTGATTGGTCATGAGGGCTCCATTTTCAAAAATGAAATACATTATATTACATTAGTATACATTACAATACATTATTATAATGGGAATGAATTGCAAAATGGCTTGATAGAGCCTAATAGCTCATTTTTTTTTCCTTCTCCATTTTCACCATGTGAGGACACAAAATAACAAACAATCTTGGAAAAAGGTAGTAGCCATCATTAGTCACCTGATTTGATGGTTCCTTGATTTTTGATTTCTCAACCTACAGAATTTTGGGTAGAAAATTCTTTTTTTTTTTTAACCATTCAACAGACTTTAATGTTGGCAAAGATTTTAGAAGCTTGTGAACACATGACAGCAGACCAAAGAAAGCAAATCTTTGCCAGACTGGAAGAAAGTTGATAAATGTGGACTTCGTTAATGGGCCAATTGAACCAAGAGACTGGGTTTCCTAGGGAAACTTTTCAGGTGAACTCTCCTATTAAATCTCCAGCAGGAAAGATGTGAATGTATGTATTGTCTAATTAGAGTCCTAAGTAAAATATTTTTATAAGGAAATTACTGTTTTCACTCATGTTCTTGTGAAATCATGACTTTTGCTTTATACAATAAAGTTTACTAAAAAAATTACAGTTCATTTATTGGAAGGTAACAGGTTGCAGCTTCTTTAATGATCTGGAAATCAGCATTAAAATAATTATGTTCTGATTACAGTATTAATGTCTGTTCCCCAAAGGAAATACAGAATACATAAAAAGTACAAAGAACCAAAGTCATCTGTAATCCTATATGTCAGAGGAAGAGTATGTAATAGTTAATAATCATGTTATCATGTAGGAAGTATGGTTTCAAGTGTTTTTACATGGATTAACTACAAGATACTTCCTCACAGGTGAAGAAACTGAGGCACAGAATTTAACTTGGCCTATATTTTTAGCCAGTACATGTAAATATGCTGAAATTTTCAAATTGGAATTACAGAGTATCTTTTGCAATATACTTTTTTTTAGATTCATAATGATTTAATTAGATACATTTTATATATCCTGAACATAAGGGCTCCCATAGAAATAAGCTAGTATTTTGTACACAAACTTTATTTACTGTGCCACATCATAATATACTGAGCCAAGTGCAAACATTTATTACACCCCCTGGTGTGTGTGAAGCTCTGCTCCCACAAACACTTTGTTATCCAGGATGACAGAGAACAAGCTTAGACAAGATGGATAATTAAAATCCACAAGGCAATAACAAAAATATAATTCGGATTATGATTATGAATGCTTCTCCGGCCACAACTGTAACCAGTACTAAGCAGAGACAGATTAATCAGGTTTTCCTCCCTAACCCCCCTCCCACTGCTCCTTGGAACAGGATCTAGTGATTGATTAGTGGAGCAGCTGAAAGAAATGGGGCCAGAATAATCAAGAGAGCAAAAGCTTTGGAAAACTGACAACGTGGCCTCCTTTGTATTGAAAGGCCCTTGTTTGCTCCTATCCAGAAAACCACATTCGGGTCCTTGCCCACACATATATTTATTATGTAGTATTAAATGTACCTTAAGTGAGGTTTATTTTTACAATTGCATGGAAATTATGGGGGAGATATTTTAAAGTAACCCATGAGAAAATAATGATTTGATTAAAAAAAAACCAGCACAATTGGAGAGTAAAATTCCATCTTGGGTAGTAGCATCAGAATCAAAATACTTAGTTTCTGGCTGGCTCTCCAAATGCTGGTGTATGCCACTGATCTGTTTGGTCTACAGGGTCATAGCCATTTATTGTCAACTTCCTAAATGACCATATCAAATGAGAGGTGGGATTTTAGAAGTAAATCATGTCAGAGGTGTTCAGAAATATCAAGTCCTCCACTATCCTGCATCATTTTAGGGGAAAAGAAAACAAAAAATGTCCCCAAAGCAAAAAGATTTATATAAAATTCCAAGGAATATATTAGGTTTATCATCAGAATAATCTAATACTGTATCCTTTGCTGTTCAGTCCCCAAAGTCTACATATTATAAAGATGAAAATTCCAATAAGGAAGTCTCTATAACCATCATTGTTAATAAAAAGTGAAAAAGAGGGATGAAACCATTATACCAATATGGGTGTCTGAGGGGGACATCAGTCAATTGGGTGTTAAAGGAATATTATCTAATACTTAATTGGCCCATCAAATGGTAATAATCAGGGTACACAAATTCCAAAAGAGAGTCTAAATCTGCTATAAAATATGGTGATTCTAATTAATTTGACATTTTTTTCTATTGAAATCCTAATCAGAGTTACAGGTTAGCTTTGATCAACATTTTGCAGGCTGAATTTATTTAATCAAGGTCCTGACTACAGTGTTTCATTTTCTCAATTATAACCGTAGTACAATGGTTGCTTCCCTGATGCGTCCGGGGTGCTCTTCCAGCTTCCTCACTGATGTCAGACCTATCAGTCATCGGCTGCTTCCCCTTCCTAATCTCTACCTACAGTACTTGACTTTGATGGATTCTTATATTTATGCTATTTTGAGACTGTTCAGGAAAATGCAAGTGCAGGCTAAGACCACTTTAAAAAGTATTTTAAGCGTTACTAATCAAAGGAGAACAGCTTTCTGTGAGGAGGTCAGTATATTCTAATTAAATTACAATTAAAATGAAAGGGAAGTATTTGAGGATGGTGATAACAGGTTGTCAAGATGAATGAACAGAAAAATCATGGATGACAGGGAAGATTTTACAGCTGTAGGGCAAGCCATACAAAGATTTAAAATGGGAGTTAAAAGATTTGAGAAGCACAGGGAGGGTCTGGTTAAGTAGAATGCTTAGATCTGGTGATGGTTTAGGGAATGTATTTGAGAATGAAATTCCATTGTAAACTTACATGAACTGTACACATAATGTAAAGACTTGAATGAAAGGAGGGATGAGTTTTGGATAACTAAATATTGCTCCATCTAGTGGAAATTTTAGTTTTCCCTTACATTCTTAGCAGTTTTTGTTTGGTGGTGTATTAGCCATTATTAGAAATGGTGTACTGAGGAGAAATAACACTAAAATCAACACCTCCTAACTGAATATAAAAGGTCAGTAACCATATCACCAGAGTTTAAAGTAACACTTAAATTTAGATGTTAAGAATCTAAGAATAAAAATCTAACAATAAAATATGTGTAATTTTATAATTGTCTAGGAAAATCTCTTTAAGAGATTTTAAAAAAAGACATACAGGCATTTTACATAGTCATCTGCATGCAGAAACTTAGGAACACCGATGCAAGTTTCCTATGGAAGCTTCTGTAAACTCTGGAGGAAAAACAAATCCTGAAGTATGCAAAACACATTTCTGCCCTCTCCCCTGTTGGGATGGATAAATTCTTTAGCCTAAATTTTATATCCCTGCCCCTAGAAAAGTAAATTCCTGATATGTAGTTATATATCATATGGAATCACTTGATAAAAATAAGAAATATAATTTTGCATAGAACCCATTGTAACAATGCAAATAAGCTTCAAGCATTCTTGATTCTATTCTCAGTAGAATTGAAATAGTGGCGACCAGGTGGTCATGGGTTAGAGATGTGTGATACATTGTGCTTCATTCAGAAACAGGACTGCTTATAGTACTAAGCCCACACTGAAATTTCATATGCTATTTGGCATTTCCCTCCAAAGTTTTCACATTGGTGACAACGTCCAAATCAAACAGATTTTGCCAAACAATAGGGCAAAGCTGTGAGGTTAGTCAGAAGAGGGATGGTTTATTATCTGGACACAGAGCAGGAACTTAATGAACAATGTAAATACAGAGATCTACTCAGCACATTTTTTCTTTTGTGCCCTTCAGATATACCACATAGCAATTCACTTATCAAAGTTAAACACATGGTGTTCACTTTTTAAATTTATTTGTTAGCCGAGTCATTGTTCTGATTGAGAAAGTGAATCATGTCATGATTCAAAAGATCTGTCCTTTAAACCTACAAACATACATTTAAAAAAATGGTTTATTGTACATCTTTGCATCTCTTAAGGCATAAACAATGACATACAGATGGCACAGGCCCTGGTAGCATCACGTCTTTGGGGGAGGCCGGCACACCACAACAGAACACACTTGATGTCTGAACTGACCAACTGCTGTGGCCCCAGAGCTGTTAAGAGAAAGGGGATGGTGCTCCCAGACAATGGACCAAATGTGTGGTTTATACATTGTTTTTTAACCCTCTTGATCAGGATTCAGCACCAGTTACAGTTTGGTTTTCTTTACAAATCCTTCAGACTTTGGATTTTAGATTCTGCTCCTTTTATTCTGCTTTCCGAGGAGGGTGTGGGTTTTTTTTTTTTTAAAGGAGAATGGTTGCAGCAAAACAGAAAGGATCCAAAAGTGGTTAGGGGCTTTGTCTAATGCACTTTTGAAAGTTCATTATAAAGATGAATAGAAAAGCAAATGGTAGGTTTTTCAGTCAACCCAGAAACCACACGAAGCTATAAGAAACATAATTGTGCATAGTTATTTATTCATTCAGAGTGTGATACGTGGGCTAGCTCTACATTCCCAGTTTACCAAAGAACAGGACTGTCTACTTTGCTAAACCCAGGGTCCTTTCGAAGCTCCCAATAGGTGTCATTAGAAACCCAGGCTTCTCTTTGATTCGCATCAGTAACTTTTAAAAAAAATTTTGGTATATGTTCAAGGTTGTTTTCTTCCGTGTATTGTCTTTGAGATCTCTGGAGCTCCTCTACTCTTTGCTTCTCTGCTGCTGCAGCTTCCAAATTTCCTTCTTCCAAAAATCTTTGATCTAGCCAGAATCGGGCATCTGTTGGTGGGAGGAGATCTTTGAGTACAGGATCTAATTCATTGAGCTCAATAGCAAACCGTGTGAAGCCATAGCAGAGCTCATAGTTGGTTGGCATGGAACCTGGTCTCTAGATGCACTTGGCTGAGGGGGCCACACCACGGTAGAGTCCTTCGTGCCACTTCCCAAACAGCTGGTGCACTACCTTCCCTTCCTGATCTATCATGACCCCCTGTATTTCATTCAGATTGGAATTCCAATAATTCACCTTGACAAATGTGAGTTTGCAAATGCAAACACTGCTTTTGGTATTTCTAATGGTTATTTCTCCATAATGCTCTATCCATCTTCTCCCACTGAGGATGCTGTGTATGCATGTAGTGACTTTATTCCACACGTAGTAATCTCTGTATTTTGGAAGCATAACATTCAGTGTTCCAACAGGCAGGATTTCCATTGACTTCCCCCAGAACTTGTTTTTCCATCTGATATCTTGCCAAAACACAAAATTCTTTGATTCACAGTGACAAGCAGAAATGGGTGGATGATGGCTAACTTGTTCTGAGAAAAATTGGAATCCCTTGTCTTCTCTAATGCATTCGTACGTCTCCCCCAGGACTGGATCGAATGGCTTACTTCCTGCCCTGAAATAGGTGGAGCAATAGCCTGAAACTGCAAATGCAGCAATGAGAACCATGCCCTCGTAGGGGTCATCGGTCTCTGAAGCCTTGTCCAGGAGCTCACTGTACTTCATCTCCTCGCACAGGTGCTGCAGAGTGTTGAGCAGCTTGTTGAGCTCCACAGGCATGGAGATTTTCGAGAGGTCTTTGGTGATGTTGTTCTGCAAGATGTTCCACAGGTTAATGTTACTGGTGTCGGGGCACGGAGCGGGCAGGCATGTGTGCCGCCCATTTTGGAAGGCACCACCCGTGAGCTCCCCTTTCAGGATTTGCCGAGAAATATTGTCTGCAACACTGGTGTTGTCCTCTGAGATATTATCACTCACATCACTGATGTAAGAATGGTCATCTGAAGCCTCATTCTCTGATGAACTTGCAGACAGGAGCATCTCTTGGGCATCAAAGAACTCAGACACAGACTCTGACATGGAGAGGTGGTTCTCATTGACTACTTGCTGGGACAAGGCGAGACTGACATGAATTTGCTCACCAGGCTCATCAGGGCTAGAAATAATATTTACACTGACAACCTGATCACAAATAATAGATTCTGAATGTATTCTGTTCAACCGACTCCTTAGTTCAGCATTCTGGTTGAGTGCCTGAGACAGTGACTGCCTCAGCCGGGCCATCTGCATGCTCTGGCCTTTATTGTGATCTTGCTCTGAAACCATCTGCTTCAGCTTCTCTTTCTCTATAGCTATGCTATTAAATGCAGACTTCAAGAGAGAATGCACTTTCTGTGCAATTAGACAAAATTCTTCTTGCAGCTTTGTGTAATCCATTGAACTTTCCAGAGGGTCAGTGAGGTGGCTAGGGGGAGTCTGAAATTCAATATCTGCACAAAGGTTGGGGTTGGAGGAATGCAAGCGAACCGGCGACATGGTGGCACTGAAAGGGACCTGCAGTTGTATTTTTGTATCTTTGCTGACACTTTTTGTTCTCCAATGTCTTGTGACTCGCTTGTCTTTCTTTGAAATATCTACACAGTTAGCCTGCATGTCAGTAAAGTTAAGTGCTGACTGAGTTCTCTGAAGTATCTCCAAATTTTGCAGGAGTTTGCTAAGTTCCACAAGGTTTGATTGGCAGTGTGCAAGATCTTCTGCACACCTGTCCATTTCCTCTGAGTCCTGCAGCCAGGCTGCCACTTTGCTCTGGCTGGTCGTACAGGTTGCAGGGAGGCTGTTGCTGCATGGCAGTGGGGAGTGCCATGGAAAGCTGTTGGGCTGCACCTTTCCATCCATAACAGAAACATTAGCAGCTGGGGAGGACTCAGCGGTGAAGGTTGCAGGAAATATGTGAAAACTCGCATCTCTCGGTGATCTCACAATTTCATTCTGCCGGTACAAGCGATGATGGCGCAGTTTGGAGACGCAGGCATCAAACCAGTCCTGAGATTTCACCTTCAAATGATAGATGTGCTCCTCCATGTCAAGGTCTATCCTCTGAGCTTTCTTTTTAATTGACATGACGGCAGTCCGACATCTATGCTTCCGTGGACCTTCCCCTTCTGAATCTTGTGCCAGCCTTTTAAAGGCCATTTTCTTTTCTTCAGCGTGAAGCCTTCAGGTTTATCTGGTTTCTGGGCATTGGTTTGGCCTATTTTCAGCCCTTCTATAATTTCCCAGCTTCCTTGGAGATGGGGACTGGCTCTAGTTCTAGGAAATGGCGGCTTACAGAGGGCTTGGTGCTAGAGGAAGCAGTCCTCTCCAGGGTGTGGATGCTCTGCCTACTGTCCCGCTGGGAGGATGTTGAAGAGGGGGCACTTCTATGGGTTAGAGTGGACGTTTTATGAGCAGGGGGTATGCCCTTCTCGTCTGAACTCATTGCTGCAATTAGTCTAGATATGTGCACCTGAGACCATCCCAATCTTATCGCAAATTCACAGACAAAGACGTAGATGGTTTTTCAGCTTCATTCCATTTCATGAATCAGGTTTGCCAAGGCACCAAGTGACCTTGAATAGCCCATGTCCTTTTCTCTGGAGGAATTTCTTGTCCAAATAACCTTTCTGCATGGAGTTGAGGTACACTGATGAGTTGGCTAAAAAAATGTTTCTGAGTTAACCCTTGTACATTCCCTGAGTGTGAGTGGTACCAACCAATAGGTTTGTAGCGTGGATGGAACAAAAAGGGAAAGAAGCAGGAAGACTTGCTTCTGTTTCTTCAGAGGAGCTCCGTTCTTCACCTTCACCTTGGAGGTCCATCTCCTGGCTTCCAGCACAAACTCGTTAGCCTTCCAGAGCAGAGTCTTCAGTCTACCACCAGGCACAGGTGTGCAGGCTGTCAACTGGGCCCCATACTTCAGACCCAAGACCATACCAGGGAACAGTCAAATAGTACTAGTCACAGAGTCACTCCCAAGTCATGGACTTGCAGCCTTGTATCCTAGAATCAAAGTCTTCTAGTTTGGCTTTACCGTCAGAGCTCTTTCGAAGTGCTTTATCCTTAGATGGGCGTAGCTCCTCTCCTTCAAACGTTGTCAGTCTGTTGGCCCTGCTGGTATTATGTGAGTAAATTGCAGAGGCGACTCCTTAAATTCCTTCTTTTACTAAACAGCAAGGGGCAGAACCTGAGGGCGGCGGCGGATCCTGCGGCGCCAGGCTAGAGGCTGCGGGTGGCCCCGGCCGATGGAGGAGCAGAGCACCAATGCAGCCTGCGCGCGCAGCCGCAGTCCCCGGCTTCGACCCTTTGCAATATACTTTTGAACACTACAAAATATAACATTTCTCTCATGATTACTAAAAATTCAGTAGTTGCATTATATTTTCATGTTATGGGATATTCTGGACATATTCAATTTTTTTTGTTGTTATCTAACACAGTGATCAGGATTCTTTGAATCCAAGTCTGGCCAAACGTTATTTTGCTAAAATCATTTCCTAGAAGCTAAGCAAAAACCTACTTGCTTGGATTTTGAAGCAAAGGGAAAGGTGTGTGCTCGAACAGAAAAACGTTCTTTCATGAAATTTGGTATATTAACAGCCTTTATAAGTAAAAATGAAGACTGGCAGATGAGAAAAGTTCCATAGCTTTGGGGTCATAGACCTCAGAATATAAGTTACAGACCCCCCTGAAGCCTATCCATAGATAGTCCTTTTGGGAAGAAAGAGATTAAAAACTCATTCAATATGTTGAAAGTGACCAAGAAGCATTATACTGTATGTTTAAAAAGATGTTTTTTTGAAGATTGGCTTGTTTTTAAATAATGAAAACACATTGATATAATTTATCAAGTGATCGTAGTTCCCAAGGGATTAAATGGTAAAGGGATAGGGGTGAAGCAAAGAAGTAACTGTTTGGTTCTTCTGAGATGTACAATGCATTTTCTGAATTTTCTAGTAGTTTAACCAGCAAGTCAACTAACTCAAACTAGTAAAAGTAACTGAAGCAATTATATCTAAGATACAAGAAAAGTTTAATGATCTTTGTAGAGTAAGAGGTAGATTATCTAGTAAGCTTACATGTCAGAATGCAACAACTTGTTCTGTTAATTACTAATATACATGAATAATCTCAAGTGTACAAGCTCAGAAGGATCCAAAGCTATTCACACACAAGAAGAGAAGCTTTGCATGCCCATACTTAAGGAAAACAGGGTAAGAGCCACAGGAGGGAACAAAATGCTATGAGGGCTTGAAAGAGGGACAGGCCAAGCTGATCCTCCAAAGCTTATGTGCAGCATGTCACTGAGTGAAAAATCAGCATGTTCAGAGGAGGAAATGCCATAAAACTTCATGCCAGTTTAGTGAAAATTAAGCTCAACATAATATTTAATTATTAATCTAAAGCAAGTCTTTCACAAATAGATATAAAAGATGAATTAACATATCCAAAGTCATGTAGTTTTAGGGCTAATTCCTTATTAGGTAAACTTAACATTAATCAGGGCACCTCCTGTGAGCCAGGCACTATAGGCGATACAAAAGCATAAAATATGATCCTTGCCATCAGTAGCTTATACTTTAAAGAGCCAAAGAGGGTCAAGCAGAGCCAAGTTGTGTGACACTGCTGCATTTTACCTTGTTCTTTAGTGAAGACATCTCAGGCTACTGTCATTCCTCTGAATTCTGAAGAACATAGCCTTTTCCTGGAGAAATTCCTTTCTGCAATGCTTTGGGTCAGTTGTGAGTATCAAAGTAAGTGGACAGGATATCAAATACTTGATTGATGGCTAGTATCTCTGAATGATAGTTTTTCCCATTCTGGCATCTGACCATGTATTCCTAGATTGGCAAATGGGCTGTCTTGACAGGGTGTTCCTGGGCCTTTTGAAATGTCACTTTCTTCTGAGTGATTTCATCCACAAGTCCACCAAGAACATAAACTCTGTTTAGATCAACATCTTCAAGAGCATGTTCTGAGTCAGGAGTCAGATACACAAAGGTTTCCAGAGGAAATAAACGAAAGCTAAATAAAATAAAATAAATAAAATAAACTATGTCTAGCAGGTAACTAGAAAACCCACCATTCATCCTCAAACATTCTTCATAGAGGGGACTATCAGCTGTGAATCCAGTGAGGCAGATCCAAAAGGGTTTGTCAGCTTTTTTGTTAAACCATACAACCTTCAGATCTGCCCAGCCAGCCTACTCATTTCCTTCTTTGACATGTGGTGGTTCATACTCAAATCAATACACAGTTTTGGTCCTGAGTGTTTGGCCTCCAGAAGTTTCTCTTTGGTTAAGGCTCTCAGGAAACGTTTGCTATGCTGGGTGCAGATGCCTGAATTTTCTGAACCATTGGCTGTTTTTCTTTCTTTTTCTTGCTTTCTTCCACTCTTCTTTGCTGCAACTATCCTTTCCTAGTGTCTGTTTTCTTTGGACATTTTTTGAGCCCCATGGTTCACTGCCTGTGGGAAGGGTCTCCCTTTCTGGCTGTTCACACTCCACATTGATCTGCAGAAGCTGGAAGATTTCAGAGAGTTCATCTTCATCCTCTATGATGCCTTCCTGTCCCTGCAGCACTAGTGACTGCTCTCTGAGTGCTCCCTCCAATTTCCCGTCCATGTAATTAATCCTCTATCCTCAGTTAAGTATCACTCCACAGAAAGACAGTCACTGGTGAGAATGTGTACTATTCCTTAGATGTGCCAAGTTTGAAAAATATGAAGCACTATAACAGCACACATAATGAATGGTATTATAATTTCAGTGATGTTTGGACTCCTCCGCATACTTGAACCTCTCACAGTCAAGCCGCAGTGGCGGTGGAGCACACCTAGTCCAGCTCCAAATACCGAAAATTCTTATTATTCAAAAATTATCCAATGTAATGTATTTTGTTATAGGAATATGAATGGACTGAAATGAGAGTAATGGTAAATTCTATTTTAAAATTTCTTCCTAGAGTAGTTCCTTTGTAATATAATTTGCTGTTAACTAATGGTTCTTTTAACCAATGATATTTATGAAGTGCATGAAGTCACTATGTCCTCCAGGCCGTATGCATTCTCTGAGGATAACTTTGTTTTATTTGAAGTAATGGGTATTTAGCCCTGGGACTTCACATTGAGCTTTTAAGGATGTCTCTATCACAATATCTTCCATACCAATGACACATTGGAGTAGAATAGAGGTGCATCTGGTTCTACAATAGAGTTATGTAGTTCTCAAAATAGTAGTAACCATTTAGAATAAAATCAATTTGTGGGCTGGGAATGTAGCTCAGTGGTACAGCATCTGCCTGGCAAGTGCAAGCCCATGAATTCAATTCTTGGTACCAAAAAAAAATCAATTTGTAATTTGGTTGCACAGGAGGTATAACACTTAAAGACTTAAGGTTTTCAACAAAAAAAAATTTTCCTAGTGGATACTTCCTTTTTTTGATATTTCTCTTTTCTCCCCATGTGCCTATCTCTGTCTCAATTTCGGTTTATTTTTCTCTTTATCTCCATCTCTCTGTCTGTCTCTATCTATCTATCTATCTATCTATCATCTATCTATCTATCTAAATTTCTTCTAAATTTGAATCCAAAAATTCTCATATCTCATTTTGCACAAATATTTCTCCATCCAGTTATCCTTTATTTCTTGCTGGGAAATTCTAGCTTTGAATGTAGGTTGAGGGTGTATTTTTCTTTGTCTTTTATTTTGTTTTGCAACTCACATAACTTAGATTTCAATCAGGTACTGATGTGGAGGATGCAATTTATAAAAGGAAAATATGTTTTTAGTTATTTTAAGCTGTGTTCTTGTTGGTTTGACTGAGCTGAAAGTACTCCTTCTAAAAGCTCCTTACTCCTCAAAGAAGATTAGGGAGTTATAACCCTGAATCATCAGTCACTTGTTCTCAAGTCTCAACTCTTCTCTCTGGTTTAATTGATGCTTTTGGACAATGACTATAGCTTTCATTTGTGAGATTAATATTAAACATGAGTTTTTTTGCTTGACTAACAGAGACACCTAGATTAGCCTATGATAAAAATCAAGACAAACTGCCTTCTCAAGCAGTTCCAACCTGTTTTATGACACTCATTATTGCTGACTTCACCATATATTAAACGTATTTCTGTTTCCCAAATATATAGGTTTTCAATGATACAAAACTAAAAACATCTTATCATACTAGTGACTTCTAGGATAAAATTATTCACAGTAATAAACCTTTTTAAACTTCATTTTTATTAGTACATATTTGTTATACATATTCATCACATTCATCATGGAGAACTTGTACCTGTACACAATATATTTTAATTTGGGAATTATTAGGGACATGTTCAAATGGAAAGGGGAACAAGGGACAGAGGAGAGGGCAGGAAATGAAGACAAAAAGAAGAGAATGGGAGGAAAAACATGGAAACAGGTTTTTGTAAATGGAGAGGGGAGGAGAGGTTGGAGGGTGGGGAGGAGAATGGGGTAAAAAATTTAAAATATAGTGATAAACTTTTAAACTCGAGTATCTGACTTTCCCTTACTTGCATTCCAGTTGTTGGTGATAAAGGATACAGGCCAATTAAACATAGGACAGCCAGTCAAAGGATATAAAGGATATATCTTTTCAACATTTATGCTTATACTATTGAGATATATATATATATATATATAATATATATATATATATAATATATATATATCCGAAAATAAGTGGCACTATATATTGGGCATATATACTTACACCTCCTGTTTTTAATATAGTCACCTAGGGCGACCCTGAGCCTCCACCTCTTCTAACCATACCTTTTTTACTAGTGGAGCCTGGATACCCCCTCCTGGGACTTTAAGGAATTATGGCCACTCTGGATACTCTTAACAGCTGACATTTACTCTCTAATGATTGGTACTTTTTTGGCTGAAGAATTTCCCCTCTGTTTGGTCTCTAATAGCTCTTATTGTGCTCTCTTTTGTCCCCAATGGTATATTAATTTTAATTTCACTGGGCCCAACAATACCAATGGAGGCTGCCATCAGTTCTTTATTAATACTGCCAGAGTCCTAGGTTCTTCTGTGTTTTGTAGGAACTTCCCAAATCCTAACATATATTCGCATCCATGGGTGCCTATAAAAGATGGTCCAGATTTGGGATGGACTTTATACCAGTCCACCAATCTCTCCATTATTCACCTTGTTTATAAGCTAACCTTAGAAAATTAGGGACCTGATAATTTGATGGTATTAGAATCTACTTCTAACTGGAATTATGTTTTGCCCTTTTATTACTATAGCAGCCCACCATTATGGAATCTTGGGCTTGCTGCACCCTTGTTATGCCTCTCCTCTGGGACTTACATTTCCCCTATCAAAAACTCCAACTTGCACATAGCTATTCTGTTCTTCCTTCATATTATTAGAATGGATAATTATCAACACATGGATAAGCCCAGATAGATTGCTCATGACACTTCTGAAAATATTATAATCTGCACTTCCTGTCCATATATTCTAGTCTTTAATAATCAGAAACTTATGATAACTGAATATAATTCCTGTACTCATCATTACAAAGCCTTTAAAACACTTAATATCTCCTTGCCCACTAGTGCCACCTGGCTAATTCCTTGTGTTACAAGTAATATTTCTCAACTAAATATTACTCATATTATGGTACTCAGCAAGTTGAAGCTTGATTCCCCATCAATCGTACTTGAGAGTGGATGGGAAATTCCACTCTTGAAAAAGTCATCTCAGTGTTTGAGTATAGCAGAAAATGGCATTTTCTAGGCATTTTTATTTGAACTATTATTGCAGCTATTACATTGACTGCTACGGTGGCAACTGTAGTGGTTCCCCTAACTCAATCCAAACTACTCAAACTATGAATGGCAATTTCCAAGATGCTATCTCAAAATTATTAACTCAAACTAATATTGATAAAGAAATTTTACATAGACTTAATGTTCTCGAAACAGCTGTCATCTGGCTCAGTGAATACCAATAAGCCTTATAGACATGTAGTAGGCTTAGTTGTAATGCTGTATATTGTTCAATTTTTTTAATCATTCTAAATATTGGGAGGAGTTTCAACATCTTCTCCATATTGCCTTTCATACAAATCTGGATGGAGATATTACTAATCTCTGGGGCCAAATTTAAGCCCAACTTCAAGCCCAACTTCATAAATTTCAAAGGGAGGCTCACAACATTTCTTTGAATCCTAAGCATTGGTCGGTCTCAGAATTCACATTTGGATTCTTATAGCATTGGAATAATCATTTTTCTGCTCTTCCTTTCAGTCCTAAGAGTGCTTTGTATGCTGTTTCAACAGACCCTCTGTGGAGAAACCATCATGACCTTCCTGCATCAAGCCCAATACCCCTCTACTCTGTTCACTCCCTCTTTTCCCCAGGCTAGATTATAAAACCACTAAAGTTGGAATTTTAGGCTCTTGCCAAAGGGGTGCATGAACTGAATGCAAAAAAGAAAGTGACTTTCTGGACAATGGTTCAGGATTCCTGGAATGCATGGTTAGAGTTTAAAGCAGAATCTGTAGGACAGCAGCAGAATTAAATAGTAATTATTCTCAGAGATGTTTGCTTTGTCCATTGTGTCCCTTCAATAAGATGACTTAAACTAGGATGACATGTATCATGTAACAACCAATTCTATTATTTTCCTGTCCCCTGACCAAAACTCCTATACAAAAATGTTGCAAGTGTTTTTCTTCTACATTTTTGTTCTCATGTCCTTGAGTTACAAATAAAAAACCACAGAGATCTCAGGTCAGGGCTGTTTCTCTGGGGCTCTCTCATGCTGAAGAAGCATCCCCTCTGGGTTCTGGATGATTGAAATAAGTCTCATCTCCAAGCAATCTTTTTTATCCTCTGCACATCTACAGTCTCACACTGTGTCAGTTCCTAGCCTCTTGTAGGATTTCTTGTCTTTCATTGGTGGTACAACCTGTGGCCAAGATGAATTAGACATCTCACCGTGATAAAGCAAAAGCACAGGTAAAAGTTTGAAACCCATCTGAAAATTTACTAAGATCCTTTGACAGTGGACCTAGTTGTTCTTTGCACTGTTGGACATCTGCAACTGAAAATGGGACTTGAACTTCAGTAATCCTTTACACTTCTGGGACCTTTCTTAGGGGCATGATAAATAATGAATTAGAGGACTAAGAAGCGCTACTTTGGGTTTGATCTGTGGGGCTTAAAGTTGCCTGTGTGTACCCAGTGTGTCTTAATGCTGTCTAAGGAGCATAATGAGGGGCCTGAGGAATGTTGGGATCCTCCTGGGCACTAGGCTAAAATGTAGTTCCTGAGTCTCTTGGAGGTGAAGACACTTATTTATTGGCCTGAGGACTATAAGTAGGAGGTCACAGAGACCTCTCAGTGTGGTTGTTTTCATCAAGCAGATCAGAGAAACCCATATCCCTCTGAAAGACAAGTGGCAGCTGGGGGGGAGTCTCAGGACAGGGTCATCCAAGATATATATTCCATTTTCTCTGGGACCACTCCGAATATCACAGTTTCTGGGCATTCCCTGTAAGAAAGGGTCAATAAAACCTGAACAAAAGGGATTTCACTTCACCTTCTATGTTTTAAGCAGAAACACTGTAACTGAAGAATAGTCTCATAATTTAAAGCGCCACCCCATACCCATCTCTCACAATTTCCTAATTCATATTCAATCCAAACTGTATTGAAATAGTACATACAAATTTTCAGGATCAAAACTTTCCCACTGATCAAGGATGTGACCTAGTGGTAAAGTTGGTAGAATCTCTGTGGCAAGGTCCAGGAGGTTTCCCATGGATAGTCGTGTGGCCTGTAGAGAGAAATAGGCAATACTAGGTCTTGGCTCCTTAGGATAGCATCTAATGCATGAGGACACATGATTTTAGCCCAACAAAACATCCCTTGTGAGACTCAATTATTTACTAGACAGATGTCTATGTCTGAACCTAGAGTGATATCAGTGTCTTTAATAGAAGCAAGCAAACATGATAGATTTTCCCTATTGGAACCCATTAATTCCTTAGGGAAAGGGGGTTGAACAAGTTGTTGGCCCTACCCAATCCTTGAAACTTCCATGAGATCAGGGTGGAATCCCTCCGAAAGGATTCCCATAGCCACTGTTTAGCCATTTGATGGCTCTACTTAAGCAAGGTTGAGCTGCTTGCAAACAGTGTCTCAGGACTTTGTTAGCCCTGTTGAGCCACTTGATAGTTCTACCTAAGCAGATTGGAGCCACTTGAGAAAAATATCTCTTGCACCTACCCAATGGTAAAAACTTTGATACTTTTTTAAGGCAGTAGAGACAAACACCTTTTTAAAAGATCCTCAGAAAGTTTTAAGAACAAGGATAGTTCTGCTTTTGTACACTCATAGTCACTTTAGTTAAGTTTTACCAGCTGTTCATCTGTTCTGCTCAGGCTGTCAGGCATGTGTTTCTAAATTACCAGCATTTTTTAGTAGAAATAAGGAAAGACTTTAGCCTCAAACCAATATATCAGAGACCCCTACAGCAGATCCTGATCTCCTGCTCAATGCTACAATGCATAGTGAGAAGAAAGACTTAGAGACAGAATTAAAGAGAGAGAAAGACAGGGAACTGGGATGACCAGTGCTTGAGCAAGCAAAGGCTTGAGCATGCAAAGGCCGTGAACCAGAACTGTTGATATTTATAGGTGAGACAAGCATTGTTAAGTTGGGGTAAAGGGGCTACATGAAGGGGCTACGTGTAGTTGCTAGGGATACAATGCTGACACAGGCAAGGCTTGTAAAAGAAGATAAAGCATGTTTGTGTTAGGCTGGGAATGGAATTTGGGTAAGAGTCACTCTGACCTCAGCTCTGTGTTATCTCATATTCTTTGATCAGACTCATTTATTAAAATAAGTCAATTGTGGGGTTATCTCTTTACAACTTGCCTTGCTTTATTTTACAGCATAATCAATGGGGCAGTCCCCCACACCAATATCAGCAACTTACTCTAGGAAGTGACAGCTATAGGTGGGCTTTAGGACCCAGGGGGATTTAAATCTGCTAGAACCAGCTTGGCTGCTGCTTGCCAGTGGCCACTGTGTACAGAAGCGAAAGGAGTTTTAAAACAGTCAAATTTTTCTCTTCTCATATGGTAATACATTGTACCTGTCAAAATAATTCAAAAGAACAGAGAGAGGAAGCCCACATATTCTCTAAAATCAGGCTTACTCCCTATCTACAAGTGCTCGTAAGGCCAGTTGGTTAAAAAAAAAAAAAGATAAGGAAAGGGCAATAGTTTACCCAAAATAGCATCTAGCTAAGTGGCAAGACAAGATATTTCCCAGCCATGCAACAACCCAACATGGTGCCTGTTAGGGCCTGTGGGCTGAAGGGAGGCCCAGTCAGGTGAGGTTACCAAAGAAAAGAACACATGTGAAGCGGGCATCGCAAGAAAGCAGGAACCAAACTTTATAATTTCCAGCTCAGAACTTATAGTAGTTCTTTATCAGCTTACCTAAGACACAGTAGTATGAATTATTTTGGGTGACCTTGCATAGCTGTGTGACACATGTGTGGTCATCCATCCTGATTCACTATTATTATAACAATCTATCGTGTGCCTGCACAAAATGACAGAGTTGTGTTCTTAGGTGCCTTCAAGTGACCTCAGACACCCAGGCTTTGACACATTTGATAGCAGGCTCCTACATCCCACCCTTTCATAGATGGGGGGCTACCACTTCTTCTGAATGGCACACAAGGCTGTCCCTTGTGCCTAGAGCCCACAAAAATCAATACAAGGAACAACACATAACCACCAAACCCATTACTATTGCAGCACCACTGAGAGCCACCCAGTGCCAGGTGGATCCTAGGGATTCCCACCATTGGGTCAGGAGGTCTTGTTGCAAGTTCTGGATTGTGGACCCCTCTGTGTCCATCTCTTGTACTTGTTCTTGGTGGTCAGGAATAAAAGCACAGTACTCTACATGTAGGAGTGCACAAGTGCCTCCTTGTGCTGCAGTCAACATATCTAGAGCCATATGGTTCTGTAACACCACCTTTCTCATCTGGGATGTTTCATCCATGATCAACATCAGAGACTGGTGCATAATTTTTAGGGCCTGGACCATGGGTTAGGCTGGAGTTTCAATTTGGAGGGCCCTGCCTCTGGCATCAGTACTGCCATAGAATAAAACCACCAGGCCATTCATTTGACACAGCACCATCTGTGATATACAGCATCCCAATTGTGGGATATATCTATCAGAGTGGGGCTGATAGTGCCCTTAATACAGAAAAGTGCCCAGGTGCAATGCCCCATCCAGTGCGCAGGGAGATATGGTTGACCTGTAGTGTCACAGACCCATAAGATATTTGCCATGGGCCAATCAGTGGGCACTGTACTTAGGAGATTATAGCCATCCCACCAGGCATTTGTGTCATTCACACATAAGGTGCTGTTAGACCAGTGCAATGGTACCCATCCCACTATGATTTCCCACCGATGCATTGACCTGTTTAATACATAGTGTGGCAAGATCCAATAATATTACTTTATTCCTGATCATCCACCCCCAACCAGTATGCATCATACGTCCCAGTCCTTGTGGGGCAGTTGTACTCTTTCAGATCAGTCGCTCAACAGCTTGGCATCACTGATCCCAGGCGGGTCCAATCTAGTTCTGCTGTCAGCAGATGCAGAGACGCTGGTGTAATTCTTCATGGAAGGTTTTCAGCTTCATCCACTAGGAATTTATTGCACACCCAACAGTGATATTGCTGGTGCACATGAGCAAACGTATGTGCCCAGGAGTTGACGCTGTTAGCTTAATGCATCCTGTTTGGAAGGACAGGGCAGAAAGAGAAACTATCATATGAAGGTCTTCCCCTTCAGGGAGGATGCAGGCCACATGTTCATCCTGCAATAGGATGGTGGCCTAGATCAATTTACCTCTTGGTTTAGAATACCAGGCCTGTGTCCCCATTGCCACCAAATACAAGGGAATTGGAGCCAGGTCTATCACCCCTAGGGGAATAGGACAAGCAGTCACAATGTCATTTCCCTTTAGAATGGCGGCCCTGGCATCAGGTGGCGAGTATATTGAGCCCTTCAGGGACCATGTTGAAATCCAGGGTTATACCTCTATGCCATATCACAGTCCCTCCCCCAGGGCTTCAAGTGGAACACCCAATTCCCCAGCAGGGGGTCTGTGGTCCATTCCCAAGTCCAGATCCCCTGCAGCATAGGCTCAAGTATAGGGAGGAGCCAAGGCCCTTTTACCACCTTAGGACCTTGCTCTGCCACTCAAATGAACAGACCACTGGGCTGTGCTTTCAGAAGGTGATCCAGTGTCACCTGTATGCTGGAGCTGGTCATTGAACAATTGAACTCCCTGTGGTAAGGCCCACACCTACCCAATAAACTTTGCAGCCAGATAGGCCAGTTTAGTTTTCAAGAGCCCATTATATCTCTTAATCATACCAGAAGCTTGTGCCAAGTACAGCACATGAAAGGGCCAGGTAATGTCATTGTCTCTGGCCTACTGTTGTACATGAGCCCCTGTAAAGTGGCTTCCCTGGGCAGATGCTATTTCTAGAAGCATCCTGTTTGCTGCAATCAACCATTGTAATGCCTTAATGGTATGGTCCAGGTCAGCAGAGGACATGGGGTAGGCAAAACTTATACCTGTGGCAGTATCCACTGCAATTAGAGCATATTTGTGACCCTGTGAGAGAGGGAGGGGACCAATGTAGTCTACGTGCTATTGCTGTAGGAGATGGGGTGTCCATGGTATTGGATCCAATTGCATGGGCCCCCTCCTCTTCCAAGGGGCTAGCTGAGTGCATTGAGGGCATGCTTTCACTGCCACTCTTGCCTCTATGGGAGTCATATCCAAATGCCATCACTGTGCTACAGCTTGCATGGTATGAGGCCCTCCATGGCCCAATTTCTTCTGGAGCCATGGTGCCACTTCTGAGGATGACACTAGAAGGCCTGCTACCTTTATCAAGGACTCTGCTAAATCATTCCCTGGTAAGAGTAGAGGTCTATGTCCTGATACATGGTACACCACATGTGTTATAGTCTGACTGTGCTCCCATAAGTCTCACCATAACTCAGCACCCCATAGGAGTCAATGTCCTATCTGTCAGTCTTGGGGTGCCCAGGTTGGTAACCAGAGTGTCAGCTCTCGGAATATGGCCCAATTGTTTGTGCAAACATGTAGAGGTTTGTCTTCATGCATGACAAGTAACCACACTGCCCACAACTCTGCCCATCGGCTTAACTTACCTGTCCCAACATCAAACCAGAGTGTCTCTGTACTCGGCTGGACAGCAACCACTGTCCTCTGCAGGGTTGTGCCATGCCTAGAGCCATCATTATACCAGGCCTAAGCCAGTGGTCTCTCTTTCCCTTACACATAAGGACTAAGGGTTATGACTGGTAACTCATTATCCTGTACTGTCTCTTGGGCCATGCATGTCATGAGTCTCAGCACTGCTGCCAGTTCAGCTGCTACAGGGCTGGCTGAAAAAGAAGCTTTCTGCTATAGATGAGTTCTCCATCATGCCAGGGTGGGGACATGGGTCACTCCATTCCTGGGACAAGATATTCACATGTGTACCAAGCCCTCTATTGGGTACTTCATTTGCACTTCCACAGTCTGCTGCTCCATGATTCCTTCACAGGCCTGCAGAGCAGCATTTACTGCTGCCAACTGCTTCTCAATCAGGTGATACTTGCTTTCATCTCCTTTCCACAACTGTGAGCAAAAGCCAATAGGGTGCAATTGCTTCCCCTGCTTTTGCAACAAATCCCAACCAAACCCAACCTCATCCACGTTCACCATTACAGTGAAAGGCAGGGTAAGGTCATTAACTCAAAGGGCCTGTACTTGAGCAACTGCCCTCTTCAAGTCCTGGAATGTAGCTTCCACTGCATCATTTCAGTCCCATGTTGCACCCTTTTGAGTCATCTGATATAGGGGGCACAACAAGGTGGCCAGGTACAGAACGAATGTCCACCAGAAACCAAGCAAGCCCATGTACACTTGTAACTGGCGTATAGTTGTGGATCTGAGGTATGCTTGAATCTTATCAATTATTGCATCAGGGATTACTTTTGACTTACAGTACCACATAACAACCAAGAATTTGACAGACAGGCCAAGGTCCTGGACCTTGTCTTCATTGATGGCCTACCCCAGGCCAGCAAAGCTTCTTTTTGACTGTGTACAGCATCTTCCAAATCTGTCAGGCCATCAGAAGTTAACATGACACCATTAATATAATGGAACAAAGACACAGAGTGTGGCTTGGTCCATGTGGCCAGATCCTGGTCCACCAGGCCATGACACAAAGTAGAGCTATGCATATACCCTTGAGGCAACACTTAAAAAAGTTCATTATTTGCCTTACTGGGTGAAGGAAAACTGCTCCTGACTCTCAGGCATCATAGCAATGGAGAAGAATGTGTTGGGCAGGTTCACCACATAGAGGTATCAACCCAACATTAGTGAGCTGGTCCACCAAGTTAGCAATATTTGGTACTGCTTTGTGCAATGGAGGAATCACTTTGTTCAGTTCCTGGTAGTCCACAGTTATTTACTAAGTCTTTCCTGGCTTTCACATGGGTAAATTGGAAAGGCTGCGTGTTGGGCATATCATCCCAGATTTTTCCAGCTTGAAAACTGTCTTATCTCCTTATAGCCTCTAGGCATCCAATACTGCTTCACACACACAACCCGCATTCTGGGAAAACATAAACATCGTAGGGACTGAGGGACAAACACCCAATGCCCAAAGTAACCTTGGTCTTCCAGACCATAATGTAGTGATCTCCATATCCTTCTATGTATACAGTACTTCCTTTGAAACAGTCTGCGTTGCCATGAATCCAAGTTGACTAATACATGTTGCCTATTTTGGGGGGACCAACAAATAGTTAATTCCACATGTAGCCTCCAGTCTTCCAGGATCCCTAGCAATCAGGTACCTCAGCCTGTCTCCTAGTCTGGGTAAAAGGCTGCCAGCATCAGCTCATCCTGCTTCACATGGGCTGCCTTTACCTTTGTTCCTCAAAGACAGCAACACACCTAAAGGCTGCCCCTCCAGCTTCTCTGCATCTAAGGCAGCTGCTATCTGATCTACCCAGATTTGGCATTAGCTTACCTTCAAGGGACTAAGTGTGTGCCCCTGTGGGGTTGGGCTTGCTCAACCCAAGTCATAGCAGTCATTTAGATACTGTCTCAACCACCCTTTCCCAGACAGTGGGTCATGTCTGGAACACCAAGGGGGCTCTCCTGGTGCATAAGACTTACACTCTGAGAGGAGGCAGCACACCCAACATCCCTCAGCATGGCTTCCACAGCTGCCATACATAGCTTCAAGCTGTCCTCTATTTGCTCCAGTTGGTTTACCTGCTGGACAAGGTCTTCTGCTTTCTGTCTCACATGGCAGAAGAAACTAAAAACAACCAAGCCATCCTCTCTGATGATTCATGGTGGGGGAGAGGTATTTGTGTCTCCAGAATTTCCAAGGCCCATAAAATATCTCCTGGTGTCAAGTGGACTCCCTCCCAGTTCTCAGGAGATTTCCAGGCTGCCAAGAAAGTTGCCATTGGCAGCCAGAGTGAGGCCAGGGGATACACTGCAGTAACTTCCCAGGGTTCCTCCCCATTATCTGTTGCTGCTTCTGCAGATGCCATGGTGGGGACAGTCACCTGACCATTCTGCTAGATTATGCAAAGTGCTGGAGCCAGTGGGTTGAAGGGAGGCCCAGTCAGGCTAGGTTACCAAAGAAAAGAACATGCATGGAGAAGATATCACAAGAAAGTAGGAACCAAACTTTCCACCTCAGAACTTTTAGTAGTTCATCAGCTTAGCTAAGACACAGTAAGACAAAACATTTGGGGCAATCTTGCATAGCAGTGTGGTACATGTGTGGTAGTCTATTCTGATTCATTATTATTGTAACAAACTCCAACATGTGCCTGCCCTAAACAACAGAGTTGTGTTCTGAGGTGTCCTCAAGTACTCCCAGACACCCGGGCTTTGACACATCTGACAGTGGCCTCCTACAGTGCCCCAGACCAAAATGTCACTCTGAGAAAGAAAAAGCCATGAACAGACTGGAGTAGGCAAAGTCCAAGCTAATTTCCAAAAAGGATAGTAAAATACAACAAACAAACACATAGACAACAGGGCATACCAAACACACAGAGTGAGCACAAGCAAGAAAAAAAAAACATAAGAGGATGTGTATTAGTCAATGCTTACTACAGTTAAGTGTAGAAAAGTACAAAACATCTGTCTCTACACTAAGAAACCAATCAAAGGCTTGGAGCCCATGGCAATGTCCTGTGCATTTCTGTATCTGGAAGCCAAAAGATCCACAATAGGTGACTGAAGGTTCTGTGCTAGAAAGATCCAAGGGTCAGTGCTGCACGTTGAAGTGTCTGTGCCAAAAACCTGAAAAATCTGAGCCAGAAGGCTGAGGATATACACTAGAAGCCAGGAGATGACATCCAAGATGAAGATGAGAATTGAAGCTCCCTGAAGAAAGAAAGCTCTTTCAAAGAAAACCTGCCAAAACTCCTCCAAATAAAAGCAGATTCAGTGACACACCTCCAAGGAAGATAAGCTGAAATCCATCCCTCCTATTCTCCTTTTATAGCATTTGAACAACAGTCCTCCTCATAGTGTGTGGAACCATGCTGACCCAATTCAGCTGTGTGTTCCCCACTCAAACTGACAATCAGTTAACTACCATAGGAAGTAAACTTCAAGTGGTTATGTAGGTAAAAAGACAGAGGCCAGTTTTCTTCACTCATCCCATCCTACATGGTGGAACACATTAGGAAACTATTCCTAGTTCCATGAGAGAAAGCCTCCTAGATTCTCAGGCTATGGGAGAGAGGCAGGAAAAGTAGAAGGAAAAAAAATTCATGACATTTTAGAGAAAAAAAATGTGCCCCAAAGGCCTCACCTGAACTCCTGGCTGGCTAAGCCAAATATGTTACCAGGTTTTGGGGTGCTGAAGTCTCCTTCTGGAGGTGGTTTCTAGGTTCTTTCCATCTTGTCTGAAGAATTGAACAAAAATGTTGGCAAAGATTCATATTTATTTGAGGTAGAAAACACAAGGTAGGAAAAATTAAAAATGAAAGAGGAGAAACTGGCTCTGCAGATTGAGTTGGGGCTGATTAAAATGGGAGGAAAAATAACAATACAAATAAAATTAAAGATAAAGTTATGCCCTAGAGTATAGAGTGGGATAATGTGTGGTTCTATGTTAGTGAGCTCTTGATGGCATATTGTTTCCATTTTATTCATTCCACACATCACAGATTCTCATGAGAAGCCCACATATGGCACTTTAGGAACAATTGTGCACGTTTCCTGGGATTTTGTAATTAACAGGTCAGTCTCACTCCCTCAGCCAGCTTTACCATGCCCTATCTTCCTATCTCAGAATTACTACAATAATTGATCGTTTTTTACCTAGAACTTCTCTGTGTATTACACACATAAATAGAACAAAAATGGTGTAAGATAATGTGTTAGTCAGCTTTACATCTCCATGATAATATATTTGAGAAAAACAACATAAAGTAGAAAAGACTTATTTCAGATCATGTTTTCATAGGTTTCTCTCTATAGCTGGCAGGCTGGGTTTGTTTGTTTGTTTGTTTGTTTTTTGTTCTGGGACCATGGTAAGGCAGAGCATTTTAGTGGAAAAACATGGTGGAGCAAAGCTGTTCAGTTTATAGTTGCTGAGAATAAAAGAGAGAATTTAAAGGAGCCAGAGAGGAAGCAGCCAGGGAAGTGACATTGTCTCAAATATCATGCATCCAGTGACATATTTCATCCAAATAGGTCTTACTTAACTCTTAAGTCTTCATCATCTTCAAAAGTGCCACTAAATTATGAATCCATTGATGAGGTTATATTCTTCATGATTCAATCACATCCTCAAAGCCCATCAACTGGCAACCAAACCTTGAATATAATGAACCATTTGGGGAAATATCTAGATCTTAACAACAAATAAGGTTTAAATAAGGTTTAATTCACTATTAGATCTTGTGGCTCAGATTCTTAAATGCTCTTGGTGTTCTGACAGTGCAAAGTAGCAATAGTGCTAATGACAAGATAGTTTGAGTAATGTATGATAAAATTTCTAGTTAGAGCTTTCACAACATTGTCATATGTCACTTATCTTAAAACACACATAAAGAAATGGAATTAAATTAATGTACTGTGTATGTCAGCTTTTTTTCACTTTGACTACATGCCAGAGGGAGAACACTTTAAAGTGGGGAAGATTTATTTTTGATGTTTTTATCCATGATCACTTGCCTTTATTGCAGTCATCTTGAGGCAATGCTGAACATCATGCTGGGAAGCACATGGTGGATCAAAGCTCCTCATCACATGGTAGCCAAGAAACACACACACACAGACCCTGAACTATTTGGCTTCCTCTTTTTAAGTTTGTTCCTTCTGAGTTCCCAGCCAGTTGAATAATGCCATATACTTGTAGAAAATGTTTCCTTCCTTAGTTTGCCTTAACACATGTCAATCATCTCTGGAAACAACTTCCAGACACAATGGGAAGTGTGCTTTACGAATTTCCATGGTATTTGTCCATATTGTTAAGTTGAAAATTGAGATTAACCATCACACTCACCTTAGCCTTCTTGAGCTGTTATCAAAACTACTAGGCAGCTTAAACCAACAAAAAAGTTTTGTCTAATACTTCTAGAAATTAGAATTCTGAAATCAAGATATTGGCAGGAATATAGTCTCATTGATAGCTCTAAGGGAAAATAACTAGATTGCCTCTTCTAACTTCTGTTTTTTCTCTACATTTTTTGATATTTCTTGGATTGGAGATATATCTCTTTAGACACCAGGAAGTGTTCTCCCTGTATGTCTTCATACTATCTTTTTTTATGTGTAACTATTTCTATGTCTAAACTCTTCCAATTTATTTGCAAAGACATTAGTCATATTGGATCACCATCCACATTAATTACCTTATTTTAATTTGATTGTCTCTTTTAACACCTTATCTCCAAATAAGATCACAATTTGATGTACTATGGGTTAAGAATTCAAATGTTTTTTTGAGTGGTACAATTCAACCCATAATATCATCCTACTTCATTTTGGTGTTTTTCATCATTGAACTGTTCAAGAGCCAAAGCAAAAGATTGTGAGAGAAAAATAATACTTGAGACTCCTTTAAAATATTTAGAATAACTGTACTTGGGTGATGGTATTAGCTTTTCCCTAAATAGTGATCTTTCAGTAAAAAACAGGTTTCTAGTCAATATTCTCTATAATTATTAATATCTTCTGGATTTATAAGGAAAAAGTATGCTCATTGCTATTTCTTCTCAAGATACTCTCAGATGTTAGTGAATTATTGAAAGAGTAATTATGGAGTTAAAATGAAGTAGCTAAGATTATTGTTAATGTTATGTGAAAAAGTGGAACAAATAAAAAGATCAAAGATGAGAGTTATGTATTAGTTTGCTAAAACTGCCATAAAATAATTTAAAAAACAGCAACTTTGGAGCTTAACTGAACAAAAATATTATCTTACAGTTGTAAAGGATTAAAATCTGAAAAGAAAATATCAGTAATGTTGTTTTTTTCTGAGAAATGTGAGTGAAGACTGTTTCAGTTCTGTTTCTTTAGCTTACTGGCGATATTCTTCCTGTGTTTAGCATAATCTTCTTTTTTTTTTCTTTGCATCAACATTTCCACTTTTATATAAAGATGTTATGTTGAATAATCACCTGGCCTTGTGATTTTATACTTTCAAAAAAATTCAGGAAACTGGAAGGAGGATATTTTTAACAAGGAATGGGACAAGAAGATACTAAGATAACTGACACAAGTTATTGCCTACAGCTAAAATTAAGCTGACCTAATATAAGTATGAAGGAATAGCAAGACAGATATGATTGTAAATAAAATGTACAAATTTTAATAATTATGATAACTGGGGAACTCTTTACAGGAAAGATAAACAAATACAAGGTAAATTGGATAAGGGAAATACAATGCAGTGACTGCTTCAGTAAGCATATTGTGGTCATTTAGAATGATATTAAATAAAAAGGAAGACATTTGAATTGCAAGCATTTGTTATTAAATCCAAAGAACTTGTGACCAAGTAATGAAATGTGAGTATAATATTGTATATGAGCAAATAATATTATTTGGAACATAATTTGTGGTATTTATGCTTAGCATCTTTTCATAATATGTATGTTTGTTTAATTTAAATCTATGGGAGTTTGAAAGAAAAATACTAGCTTTGGCTTGAGATTCACTCCAAAACCATAAATGACAGGCAAGTTAAGGTAGGTCTGAATGGAAAGACATCTTTTTCTTTGCATAGTGTGGCCCAAGAGAATTTTTCTGTGTCTATAGGTCTATAGCTATTTAACAGCTGAAGGCAGTATTCTCTGACTACCTGGCTGGGAAATAGCTGCACACATTACCGTTATGACCACTGCAATAGAAAAGTATTGCTAGATCTCAAATAAACCATGTTTTCCTTGGTGAGTAGACTGTCTGTGTATAATATTAACTTCCAATATTTATTTTATAAATTATCCCAAACTAAATGGTATGAAAAAGTAATTTTATTACCGTATAAGTTCAATTTGAAAAAAAGTAATCTGTTTCCTCAAGTAGTAGCTTCACTGACACACTTGCCTTTAATGTGAAATTGGCATTACAGATGGGATACATTACATCTGTTCAGTCCCTTTCTATCTTACTAGGCCAGAAGTCAAAGTGCAATAGTACTATAATTTGTCTTCATGTTTCAACTCTTTCACTATATATGTTGCTCAGGGAATGTATTTTACTTCTCTCAAAGTTTTACTTCTCTCAAAGTCTTATCTGTAACAGCAAAGTCCAAGTTAACTACGCATTGATTTATTATATTTTCTATGTAAACAAACTGGTTCTTCTGAACACTTGATTTGGTCTCTTTATATTTTAAGCAATAATTTATCATAACTTGTAATAAGTACAAATAGATTTGTTTGAAGAAAACTAATTTGTTTCATGATTACTATTCATTTCTATTTTTTGAATCATTTTTGGAAGAGGCATTTCTGTTGTCATTCTCTTTCCCATCATTTTTTTTTTTTGGTACCGGGGATCGAACTTGGGTCCTTGAGCTTGTGCAGCAGGCGGCGAAACCACTGAGCTAAATCCCTGGCTTTCCCATCATCTTATAATCTCATGTTCTTAGTGATCAAACATGCTATTAAAATATTTTTAAAACACAAAAAACTGAAGATGTAGTATATTTATCAATGAGTATGCTGTTTTAAGTATGTTCAACCCCTAAAATATTTAAGGGAAGAAAACTGAGAAACTAAAGAGCATAGAGGCAAAATAATCACTGATAGACAATTTTGTCCTGAATAAAAGGTCTTTCATGAGGAGCTATCTTGAAGATTAAAAATGTCATTGTATGATGGAATGAGATTTGATACTACTATTACTATTCAGTCCACACATCTTTATGGAATACTGACACATCGATATATTCTAGTTGGGGTAGAGAGAAGGATGAGAAGATATAAATCAATACATATTAACCGGGAATCTTATTAATAGTAGATTCATAACATTAGTAGGCACTAGTTTTATGTTCAAAAGACTACTTCAGAAAATTTTATAACTGATTTTAGGCAAATGACTTAAATTTACTTGTAAAGTAATGATAAATCATTCAGCTTATCTCAGCAATATTTTCAGATTACTTAGAAGAAAAAGCTTGGCTAAATATTAAGTGCCAGATAAGATGAGTTAAATGTCAAACCTTGTTCAAGTAATCTCTTTTTATTTTCATGCTGAGTTATGAGGCAGAATAGAGAAATTCTAATAACATATATTTCATTTTTATTACTGTTGTAAAGATTTTATTATACACATTTATTGAAATAGATAATATGAATGCTTCTGAAGGAAGAAAAATATGCAGAATGCTATTCTCATATAATTGGCTTGTATTTGACTTTATAAGAACAGCATTTTTGGTAGGTAACAAAAAGCTAAAATAAGAATACAGTATTCATCTGTTTCCATAAATATCACCGCTTTTTCAAGGATAAAATATGAATGACTTAGGTAACTTCTGCAATATGTTTCACCTGAGATATTTTATAGTTGAAGCATGTAAAATTTAAGGATGAATTACGATTAGTCTCAGTACCAAAGTTTATTAAATTCATATATTGTTAAATCTCTCTAGCTTAGTTGAAATTTCTCTTCTTTGAACAAGTTTGTTCCTATTGAGAAGTAACTATTTATTGGTTTTTATTTTTTAATTATTTTACTACTATGGATTGAACAAAAGGCCTTCAAACTGAGATACATCCCCAAAACTTTTATATATTCCTTATTTTGAGACAGGGTCTCAGTAAGTTTCTGTGTTGCTCACGATAGGATTGGACTTGCAATCTTGCTGCCTCAATTTCTCAGAGTTCTAGGATGATGATGATGATGATGATGATGATGATGATGATGATTTGATTATTGTATGCTCTCAAATGCAGTTAGTTCCAGAAAAAATTTGAAATTAAATGTTACTTTGGCAATCTCTTTCTCCAGTTTTCCCTTACTGTATCCAAGGCTAGCATACAATCCTTAGTTTTTTTTGTTTGGGTTTGGTTTTTTTGATACTGGGGATCGAACTCGGGACCTTGCACTTGCAAGGCAGGCGGCTGCACCACTGAGCTAAATCCCTGGCCCATACAATCCTTAGTCTTGAGAACTTTATATTCAAATAATTTTAGGAGTTCTTCCAGAATTATTTAATTTTTCATAGAAGGCCCTTGTATACCAAGTCACTGAAGTCCAAGAAAGGAATCATATGCACATTTATTTGTCAAGATTAAATGAAATTATCTAAAATTTGTTACAAAGCAAATCTTTTTGACATCTTACTAAACTTTAATGCATGTGAATGAAGACATTAAGATTATCATGTTTAATATGAAAAATTTATAATAATATTTGTAGAATAATAAAACTTTGACTTTCAAAGAAATTATTAAATTATCAATGTGCCACAGAATTTCATATGAATTTATTTCAAAATTTGGAAATATATATATTACTAATAATTTCAAATGAAAATTTTATATTTTAGCTTACAAAAGTAGTTGCCTTTTATAAAAGTATGAAAATTATCTTGTTTTTCAGAGTTCTGAAATAAGGTAAACTACTCTCCAATTTATCTTAATAGTTAAACTTTGCCTATGTAATAAACAAACACATATTCTTTTAAAAAGAAGCTACTATAGTTATATCCATCTATACAAACACATAGACAAGCATGTGTTTGTTGGGTAATAAAAGGTAATTTAATAGTTGAAGTTAATTTTATATAATTAATCACAGAACTTTTTATTTTAAGTATACAAGTTGACGGGTTATCACTAAAGAATTTACATGCCAAATCAATTTTGTTGGCTTTGTAACTCTGTGTTAAGAACCCATAACTTTTATCACCCTGTTTGTTTACAGATTCAAACAGGATTTTAACATTTTACTTTATATGCTCTTCATGAAAACCTGTGAATTTGTTAATATTTCCATATCACACATTTGTTGTGATGGTCAAAAAGCTAATTTTCAACAAGTCCCTATTTCCCCTATTTCCACTGCAAGCAAAGCCAAAAAAAATCATGTTTACTTTTTAATTTTGAATTATAGTAATACCATCAGTACTATTACTAATAATATTGCTTTAACATTACTAATATTTTTTATCAGTAAAAAGTTTTTGATTGCTTGTTAATGCTTGGGAAATTTTGGTGCTATACAATTGATCTAATATCTCATAGCAAATTATTTAAAAATAAACATATTATTTCATTTAATTTTCACACAAAATATAGTAATTTCTTAGCCTAAATGTTACTCAAGATAAATTATTTAGTAATTTTCATTACAAATTTTTCACTTTATTTAATAATTTTGAACTTTGGATTGTTTTTTGACATTATTTATTGGACATGTTCATACATATATGATCTATATTCACTTTTACATGCCAATAAATGACTTACTTTTCATTTCAAAAGGAAATATTAAATGCCCACAGATATGCAATATTTTTATTCTCCAGAATATTTCAAGAGGCTAGCTACGTTAAGAGATGATAGATAGGTAGAAAAAAATAGAATGAGTTCATTTAATGGAGATTTTTGGTTAGAATTTGAAACCCAAATCTGCACTAGTGTTTTTGAGTATTGATATTTTGAACATCAATCACTGTTTTAGTTTTCAGCTCATTATATAAATGATTTTAATATAGTAATCATATGATTTTTTATAGCCAGTACTGTTCATTATGTCTTATTAATTGTTAATCTTGTTAGGTGCCATTTATTAATAGAGAATATAGAAGTTAAGTTGCAATTACTGTTACTGAATTAAAGTGTGGGTCCAATGAACATTCAAATGATGACATCCTAATATTCACTATGACTTAATTTGAAGATACAACCTCTGTCTATGGAAGTAACTAAGGATAAATAATATCATCAGACAGCAGAGTCTCTCTCTCTCTCCTATCAGCATGTAAATACATTGAAGAAAGGATATATAAAAACATAGCAAGGAGGAATCCATCTTCAAGCCAAGTAAAGAGCCATTACAAAAAATTAAATCAAACAGAAACTTGATTTGGATGTTGAGCCTGCAGAAATGAGGATGATATTTTGGTTATTTAAACTACCCAGTGTATGACATATGATGGCAGCCAGAGTTGACTGATACAGTTGTCAAAGAGGTAATATGTATAGAAATGAAAATATTGGGAAATTTTTAATATGAAAATTTTATATTTTCACAGACCATGTGTAGTATGAATTGTTAAGTATGTTTTAAAAAGAATACATTTTTGTTACCAAATTTTAAGAGAAACTATTATTATTCCCACATACTTAAGGGATCTAGACAAATGTAATAAAAAGGGTTATGTATTTCATATCTCCATATTAGTTATAGCCATCATTCATTACTATTTAAAAAAACCTATTTTCAGAATACATAATTAAACCATAATGTAATAGGCTGAAATGTTTTGTATTTATCTGCTAGTTGTATAAATTGTATTACTCTGTACTTTTTAAAGTGCTGGATTATCTTCATAGGATTCTCTGAATATTCATCCTTAAATAATTATATGATCTAATTTTCAAAACTTTATTAGCTCGAGATTGCAATAAATGGTATTTGTATTTGATTGGGGGAAATACATATATTCTTGATAATTTCCAATCCCTTCCCTTCTTTTTACCCAACCCTCTCACTTTTCCTGATGTTTGTCTCCTATCTCAAACAGCGCTTTTATTTTACTCTTCAATTTATTATTAGGTTTCTCATGTAAGAGAACCCAAGCAATATTTAACTTTTTTAATTTGACTTATTTCACTTCAAATTATATCTCAAGCTCTATATATTTTCCTAAAAAAATCATTCAAATTCACCCAAATTTATGGTTCAGTAAAATTCTATTGTGCATATATACCACACTTTCTTTACTCAGTCATCCATTGATGGGCATCTAGACTTTCTGCAGCTTAGATATTGTGAACTGTGCTGCTATAAAAATGAGAATGCATCATAAAGAACTAGAAACTAGAGACATTTATAGCTAAGTATGCACATTGAGGCCATACTCTTAAGTGAAATGAATAGGGCACACCAAATAGTTTCTCTGGTGTGAAAAACTAAAAGTGTAAATAAGGATCACAATGTGCAATTGATATTGTGAAATAGGAAGAAAAGGTCTGAAGGAGTAAGGAGAGTGGGAAGGGTAGGGAAAGGAAAGAAGGGGAGAGAAAAATATGAGAAAAGGAAATAAATAGAAACAAAGTCTTTGTAAATAGGGAAGACTGGAGAGGGTGAAGGGAGGGCAGGGGAATGGGTAAAAAATGAGAACCAAGATACATCATGTAAAGGTACAAGATCCCAATGATGAATGTAACTGCATTGTATACCTAAAATATGCCAATAAACAGTGGAAAAAAATAAAAATGGGTAAGCATGTATTACTATGGTATTCATGTTGTTCTCAAACACCTTCAGTCCTATTAATGGGATCCCATTCTTTTCCAATCAGTGCATCACTTTAACTGTGGATACTCTTTCAAGCTGAGCATTAAACTTGTACTGTAATTCATGAATCACATTATGATGGTTTGTGCTTGGTTCTTAGTAAATTTAGCCCTATGACTGATAGAGAGAAGATTTTTCTTTAGCACTCATCTAAAAGCATTAAATTGTTTATGTGTATCTGCGGGTATAAATTTGAAACTTTGACCTTATTATTTCCCTTTATTAAAATGTCCAATGATGCTAAGAGTCACCAGCCAGCATCATTGTACTTCTTACTCTTCCAAAAATGTTCAAAATATTGTGTACTGAAACTCTATATTCCTCAAATATCTCAAGTATTTAATTAGGATATATATATGTATATATATATATCCAAATATATATACATATATACACATACACACATATATACATATACACACACATATATATGTATATATATTCACACATATATATCCTCTCTCTCTATATATATATAAATATATATAGTGTTTATTTTAAACAATTTATACCACAGATGCTCAGTGCCCTGTATATTATCAGGAGAAATTGTAGGAAATTTATTTCTCATCAAATTAAAGAATCAACTGCAGGAACCATTAAACTGCTAAGAGAAATTCATATCTAGAATTATGTTTCTTTCTTTTTATTAAATTCTTTTATTGGTACATTGTAGGTATACAACACAATTACATTTCTCATTGGGAATTGTACCTTTGCATAATGAATCTTGGTTCATATTTTGTTCCCATTCCTAGCCCTCCCTTCATGCCCTCCACCCTTCCCTATTTACAAAGACTTTATTTCCATTTTTTCCATTTCTCATCATTTTTCCTTTCC
>NW_004624852.1:6791073-6807131 GCF_000247695.1 Heterocephalus glaber | reverse complement strand
GTCCAGATAGTTGAGTTTCAGAGTGTTCCATCTCATTTCCCTTTGGGATTGCTCTAGGTGATCTGGAAGTCTGCTTTTGAGACTTATTTACGTGTTTCCTCATTTCCATTGGGGCGGGGGGCTGTTAGCACCTGCACGGATTACCTCCTCTGAGCTGGATGAGGTGGGACAGGGGCTGGGAGCAGAAGTAGGGATGGTGACCCAAAAGCCCTTTCCTGTGGGCTGGGAGCAGCAGAAGGGATGGTCGCCAGGAAGCCCCTTCCTGTGGACCAGGAGCAGTGGGATTGTGGCTCAGAAGCCCCTCCCTCTGGGCCAGGAGTTGTGGGAGGGATGGTGGCCTGGAAGCCCCTTCTTCTATGCCAGGAGCAGCGGGACAAAAGGTGGCCCAAAAGCCCTTTCCTCTGGGCTGGGAGCAGCAGGAGGGATTTTGACCAGGAAGCCCCTTCCTCTGGATCAGGAGCAGTGGGACGATGGCTCAGAAGCCCCTAACTCTGGGCTGGGAACAGCGGGACTCAGTACCTTGGTCTGGTGGTCTGGTGTCCTCTGTGTCTTTGTAGTGTGGAGCGAGGTGGCTGCCTGTCTGCAGTGGGGTGATTCGGTGTCTTCTGGATTACTCAGGACCTTGGTAGGACATGTAGAGACCTTCCTGTGTGCAGCGGGCTGATTTGGCATATTCCGCGTGACCCAATTTCTTTTGCTATTGATCTCCACTTTCATCACACTATGGTTTTATAATATACAGGGGATAACTTCAATTCCTTTGCACTTACGTAAACAGGTTCTATGAGCGAGTATGTGGTTTATTTTGGAGAATGACCTGTGTGCAGCTGAAAAGAATGTGTATTCTGATTTTGTGCGGTGGAACACTCTGTAAACATCTGTTAAGTTCATTTGTTCAAGAGTTCAATTGAGTTCTAGTATTTCATTACTTATTTTCTGTCTAGTTCACCTATCTATTTGTGACAGTGGGGTATTGAGTTCCCCCACTACAATTGTATTAGTGCATATATGACTTTTCATGTCCGTTAGCATTTATTTTATATAGTTGGGTGCACTAGAGTTTGATGCAAAAATATTTATGACTGTCATCACTTTCTGTTTTATTGTTCCCTTTACAAGGATGTAGTGTCCTTGTTTGTCTCTTTTCATAAGTGTGGGCTTGATATCCACTTGGCCTGCAAAGTGGATAGCTACTCCTGCTTTTTTTTGTGGGGGGGTTCCCATCACATGAAGTATTGCTTTCCACCCTTTAACTTTCAATCTACGAGTTCCTTTTTGAATTAAGTGATTTTCTTGTATGCAGTATATTGTAGGATATTGCTTCTTGACCCATTCTGCCAGTCTATTTCTTTTGATTAGTGAATTGAGACGATTAACATTGATGGTTATAACTGATACCTATTGAATTATCATTGTCATGACTTTCTTTTTGTTGGATTCTCCCCTTTACATTTAATTTCTTGTCGCACTCCATGGATTCATTCCACTGTGCTTCCTGAGGTTGTGATCCTCATTGTCTGTTCCTAGGATATTATCTAAAATTTTTTGGATTGTTGGTTCGGTATTCAAGAAGTTCCTAAGTTGCTCTTTGTCATGAAAGTATCTTATTTCTCCATCAATTTTGAAAGATAGTTTTGCAGGGTACATCAATCTGGGTTGAACGCTATTTTCTTTTAGGGCTTGGAATATGTCACTCTAAGCTCTTTTTGCCTTGAGGGTTTACGTTGAGAAGTCTCCTGTGATTCTGATGTGATTTCCTTTGTATGTGATTTGTTTCTTTTCTCTGACTGCTTGTAGAACTTTTTTCTTCTGCTGTGTTTCTGGAAACTTAACAATTATGTGCTTATGTTTACGTGTTTTTTTAATCAAGACTAGTTGGAGTGCTATATGCCTCACTTATTTGTATGTCAAGTTCTTTTCCCCTGCCTGGGAAGTTTTGTGCCATTACTTCGGTGAACAGTTTTTTTATGTCATCTGTACTCTCTTAAATTTCTTCTTTGAGTCCAATTAGCTTTATGTTAGTCTTCTTTGCATCGTCTAGCAGCTGCTAGGTTGATTTCTCATTGTCCCTTACAATTTTGAAGCAATTTTTCTTTTCCTGGTTACTAATTGCAATCTTATCTTCTATATCTGAAATTCTGTCCTCATATTGGCTCATTCTGCTGTGTAGAGTCTCAATGGGGTTTTTAATCTCCTAGAAATATGTTTGTATCTGTTTTATGGATTCCATTTGTCTCCTATGTTGGGATTCCATCATGTTCCTCAGCTCCTCTATTTTTTTTATCTGTGTCCTGTCTAGATTTATTAATCATGTCTTGCACTGTGGGCACAATCTCAGGTGTTATCTGAGAAATTATTTCTCATTTCATATTTTCCAGATCATCTTTTGTTGCCTGTTCAGGGAGTCCAGATGGTTGAGTATCAGAGTGTTCCATCTCCTTTTCCTTTGGGGTTGCTGTAGGTGATCTGGAGGACTGTTTTTGAGACTTGTTTACGTGTCTTCTCATTTTGATGGGGGGTACTGTTGGCGCCTGTGCAGCTCACCTCCTCTGGGCTGGGAGTGGTGGAACAGTGGCCCAGAACCCCTTTCCTCTGGACTGGGAGAAGTGGAATGGTGGCCCGGAAGCCCCTTCCTGTGGGCAAGGAGTGGTAGAATGGCAGCCTGGTAGCCCCTTTCTCTGGGCTGGGAGTGGTGGAACCCACAAATTCATTTCCTATGCCAAGGTCTTCAAGAGTTCTACCTAACTTATCTTCCAGCAAATTTAGCATTTCTATTTTAATATTTAGATCTTTAATCCACTTCAATTTTAATCTAGTGCATGGTGAAAGATAGGGGTTTAGTTTTAATTTTTGGCAAGATGAAATCCAACTTTCCCAACACCATTTATTGTAGAGACTATATTTCCTCCAGTGAGGATTTTTGGCTCCTTTGTCAAAAATGAGGTAGCTGACTATGTCTGGAGTTGTTTCTGCATCTTCTAATCTATTCCATTGAACCTCGGGTCTGTTTCTGTACCAGTACCATGATGTTTTTATCAAAGTGGCTTTGTAGTATAGTTTCAAGTTGGGCATTGTGATAACCCCTGCCATGTCTCTCTTGCATAGAAATGCTTTTGCTATTCTAGGTCTCTTCTGGTTCCAAATGAATTTTTGGATTGTTTTCTCGAGTTCTGTGACATGTATTGTTGGGATTTCAATCGGGATTCCATTGAATCTGTGCAGCAGTTTTAGAATTATGGCCATTTTCCTATATTGCTTCTTCCTACCAAGGTAGAGGGGATATCTTTCCATTTTCTTATAGTCTCTTTGATCTATTTTTTCAGAGTGCCATAGTTCTCAATATAGAGGTCTTTTGCTTCCTTTGTTAGATTGATTCCTAGGTATTTCATTTTTCTTGGATGCTATTGTGAAAATGATTGTTGCCATAATTTCAATCTCAGTGAGTCTCTTATTTGTGTACAAAAAGGCTTTTGTTTTCTGAGTGTTGACCTTGTATCCAGCCACTCTACTGAATCTGTCAATTAAGTCTAGAAGTCTTTTGGTGGAGTTTTTTAGGTCTTCTATGTAGAGTATCATATTATCAGCAAATAATGACAGTTTCACTTCTTCCTTTCCTATCTTTATTCCTTTTATTTCTTTCTCTTTTTTAATTGCTGTGGCTAATGTTTCCAAACTATATTGAACAGGAGTTGTGACAGCTGACATCCTTGATTTGTTCCTGATTTTAGCATGAAGGTTTTCATGTTTTGACCATTTAGTATGATGTTGGATGCTGCTTTTTCATAGGTAGCCTTTATCAAGTTGAGATAAAGACCATCTATTCCAATTTTCTCGAGGGTTTTAAAAATCATGAATAGGTGTTGAATTTTGTCAAATACTTTTTCTGCATCTATTGAGATGATCATATGGTTTTCATCCTTGATGCTCTTAATATTCTGTATTACATTTACTGATTTGTGTATGTTGAACCATCCTTGCCTCCCTGGGATAAATATGACTTGGACAGGCTATATGATCTTCTTGATGACCCTCTGTATTCTGTTTTCCAGTATCTTATTGAGGATTTTTGAATCTGTATTCATTAGGGAGATTGGCCTGTAGTTCTCATTTTTGGTTGGGTCGTTTTCTGCTTTTGGAATCAAAGTAACACTTGCTTTCAGGAATGAATTTGAAAGTATTGCTTCCATTTCAGTTTCAATGAAGTGTTTAAAGAGTAGTGGCAATAGTTCTTCTCTAGATGTGTTGTAGAATTCAGCAATGAAGTCATCAGGACCTGGGGGGTTTTTTTTGGTAAAATTTTAATTATGTTTTCAATTTCACTGATTGTAATTGGAGTCTTTAGAATTTTATATCTTCATTAAACTTTGGTAATTCATATGTATATAGAAATCTTTCCATTTCTTTTGTGATTTCCATTTTATTAGAATACAGATTCTTGAAGTAGGTATTGATGATCCTTATGATTTCTGTTGGATCTGTTGTGACTTTGCCTTTTTCATTCCTAATTGAATGCATTTGAGCTGTTTCTTGATAAGGTTGGCGAAGGGTTTATCAATTTTATTTATTCTTTCAAAATCCAACTTTCCAATTCATTGACTATTTCTATTGTTCTCTTATTCTCCATTGCATTGATTTCTGCCCTGATCTTTATAATTTCCTCCCTTGTATGAGCTTTGGGTTTGTTTTGCTCTTCTTTTTCTAGGAGTTTAAGATTCAGCCTTAGGTTGTTTTTTTGAGTTTGCTCTGTTTTCCTAGTATGGGCCTTCACTGCTATGATTTTCCCTTGTAGAACTGCTTTCATTGTGTCCCATAGATTCCTGTATGTTCTATTGGCATTATCATTTATTTGTAAAAACTGTCTAATTTCTACTTTCATTTCCTCTGTGACTGTTGCTTTGCAGGTTGTTATTCTATTTCTATGTGTTTGTGAAGTTCTTGCAGTTTCTGATGCTATTGATGTCCAGTTTAATTGCACTATGATCTGATAATATACATGGGAAAACTAATTGATTTGCATTTACTTAAACATGTTCTATGAGCTAGTATGTAGTCTATTTTGTAGAATGACCCAAGTGACACTGAAAAGATGGTATATTTTGATTTTGTGGGTGGAACACTCTGTAGAAGTTTACTAAGTCCATTTGTTTGAAAGCTTGATTCAGTTCTAGTATTTCATTGTTGATTTTTTGTCTAGATGATCTATTCATGACACTGGTGTATTGAGGTTCCCCACTGCAATTGTATTAGTGCTTATTTGGTTTTGCATGTCCCTTAATATTTGTTTTGTATAGTTGGTGACAATAGTATTTGGTGTGTATATATTTATGATTGTCATCTCTTCCTCTTTGATTGTTTCCTTTTACAAGGATGTAGTGACCTTCTTTTTCTCTCTTAGTTTTGGTTTGATATTTACTTTGACTGCAAATAAGATAACTACCCTTGCTTTTTTCTGGGCTCCTGTCACATGGAGAACTCTTTTCTATCCTTTTATTTTCAGTCTGTGAGTTTATTTTGAACTAGGTGTGTTTCTTGTATACAACATATTGTTGTATTTTGCTTCTTAATCCATTCTGCCACCAGTCTATTTTTTTTAATTGGTGAATTGAGACCATTAACATTGATGTTCATAAGTGATATGTATTGACTTATCATTATCATGTTATTTTCCTGTTGTTGGCTCTTTTATTTTTTCCCCTCTCCCTTTAATTTCTTGCCTTGCCTGATGGATTTTCTCTGTTGGGCCTCTTGGAGTTGTGACCTTCATTGTCTTTTTCTAGGATATTGTTTAGAATTGTTTGGAGTGCTGATTTGGTATTCATGAAGTATCTCAGGTATTCTTTGTCATGGAAGTATCTTATTTCCCCATCAATTTTGAAAGATAGTTTTATAGGACACACCAGTTGAGGTTCAAGGTTGTTTTCTTTTAGGGCTTGAAATACCTCACTCCAGGCTCCCCTTGACTTGAGGGGTTGTGTTGGAAAGTCTGATGTGATTTTGATGGGGTTTCCTTTGCATGTGATTTGTTTCTTTTCTCTAACTGCTTGTAGTATTTTTTTCCTCTGTTGGGTTTACAGGATCTTGGTTATTATATATCAAGGTGTAGATGTTTTTTATTATGGCTAGTTGTTGGAGTGCTATATGCCTCACTTACCTGTATGTCAAATTCTTTTGCTCTGTTTGGGACGTTTTCTCTCATTAATTCTGTGAACAGTTTTTTTTATGTCATTTGTACTTTCTCCTGGAGAACTTTTTTGTGGACTCCTACCAGTCTTATATTATTCTTCTTTGTGCCATCTAGGAGCTGTTGGATCGATTTTTCATGGTCCTTCACTTTTTAAAGAGATCTTTCTTTTCATGGTCACTGACAACCATCCTGTCTTCTATATCTGGTATTCTGTCTTCAGATTGTCCCAATCTGCTGTGTATACTTTATGTAGAGTTTTTAATCTCCTAGATACTTATTTGAATCTGTTTCATGGATTCCATTTCTTTTCTATGTTGGGCATTCATGGTTTCCATTTCTTTCCTATGCTGGGCATTCATGGCTTCCATCATGGTCCTGAACTCATGTAGTTTTTTTTATCTGTTTCTGTTCTAGAGTCTCTAATCATCATTTTCATTCTGCTCACCATCTCTGTAGTTATCTGGGAAACTTTTTCTGTTTTGAACTTTTCTAGAGCCTCATTGTTCTGTTTTGGTATTTCCTGCGCTATCAGTTCAGGGTATCCTGGTGATTGGTTATCAGACGTTTCCACCTCTTTTCCCCCACAATTTCCCTTTGATGAGCTGGATGTCTGGGTTTGTTCATTGTTTAGGTGTCTTCTTATTTCTATATTGGTTGTTGGTACTGTCCTTGGTTTAGTTCCTGGGTTGATACGTCAATATTGCTTCTTGTAAATATCTTTGTTGCTTGTATTTAGAACCCTTATGGAATGATTGCTTCTCAGAGGTGTCTTCCAGATACAGCTGGTCTTTAAGTTTTGAGTCTCTACTGACTCTGAGGCAATTGCATTTTCACTATACCAGGAAGGACAACTGATTAGATTAATCACAAAAACTTAGCCCAATTGATACAATCAGCAATAACAGTAGCATTAAGCACAGCTTAACAAATGACAATTTTTGGTAGTTTTTAATCTATCCCCATTCACTGTGTGAATCAAATCAAAATTGAGGACCAGCCCAAAATATGTTTATAGTGAATAAACTCTTCAATATAGCAACTTTACCCTCCAGGATGTGGACTTAGAAGAAGTTGGGTAGGAAGGGATAGATAGAAGGATAGGGAAAGGTTAGCAGTGAGGCCAGAGGACCCAGGAATATCATGGAAACTCTAGGATTCTGTTGAAGATGAAGAAAATACAGAATGAAAGAACAAAGACAAGAACAGAGCAACCTAACAGCAGTAGGGAAGCTAGAAATTGTATTCACTTTCCTTTGAAGCTAATGACAATTGAGAGAAGGAAAAAGAGAGAAGAAAAGAAAAAGAAAGAAATCTGAATTAGGGCAGGAACAGGAACAAAAAGAGAGATGAAGAACAATGTGGGAGGGTGAGAGACTGACAAAATGAGAGAGACAGAAAGAAAAGAAAAGAAAAAAGAAAAAGGAAGAAAAAAGAAAAATTTGGAGTAGAAAAAAGAAAAATTAAAAATAAGAGAAGGTAAAAATGATTTTGAATGTAAAAAATAAAAATAAAGGGCCTTCTTCAGGGTAAGTCTCTGCTGTCACAATAGACAGTGTGGGCAGCCATGTGAAGATATAAGTCAATGAGTCTCGGCAAGCCAGCAGCAGATCCCTGAGTTTCAGTCTGGTTTCTGGCTGCAAGACCCAAGTTGAGCTCCCTGACCTCCTGCACGGTTGAACTTTGCAACATTCTACTGCAGGTTCCAGCTGCCCTTCACCTGAAGATAGTCCAAGTTTCAATGGGAGGTGGTGATCCCTCCAACTTACCAACTATGGTGGTCTCCTGTGCCTTTATTGTAGAGATTCTCTTCACTTTTCCAGTGGGCTCTTGTTTTCATCAAGGAGCCTGAAAGAGGCCCTCTTTCTGTTGTTCACTTCTGCTCTATCTTCTGGCACTCAGGACAATGGTCTTTATGACACCCTGTTCATCTGCTGTGTGGATCCAGGTACTGGCACAGCCAGGAGGCCAGAGGTGGGGGGTCGGGGGGTTGGCGTGGTGCTGCAGGTACCTGTGCAGCTCCACTCTTTGCTCTGAGTCCAAAACCTATATTCTTAATCCTTGCAGTTTTATATCTCCTTTTTGGACCTTGCTCTGAACTCACAATTCTACATCCAAGTGCTTGCTGAGCATCTCAATGTGACTGTATTAAATACCTCAAAAGTAACATATTCTCCCACTTCAGGAATCAGGATTCAGTAAATACAACAGAAAATCCAGAATATCATATATAAAGCAAAGATAAGAAGACTGTATCATGGATAAAAGATGGAGGCATATGGGCTATGGACATTGGGATCTGACGAAATTATACAGAGATGAGATTCCTGTATTTCTTTCACTTTATATATTCAAGATTTGGATGTGAAAAAATGATAACTTGTAAACAACAAGAAGAAGGGAACAAAAAAATAAAAACTCCAAAAATTGCCTGCTCTCTCTAGCCAAAGAGTAAGGAAAATGGCAGCCCAGTAATGTTGAAAAGATCTAGAAAATATCTACTCAATCATGTGCCACACAACGAAATTTGGCCTACTGCATCCACTTAAGGAAATCCCAGGGAAGACCAGACTTCCATTTCCTGGAAGTTATGATGCATCATCTTAAAATACAGGTCAGGAATTGGATAGAGTCTTGCCTAATATGTCCTTGAATCTATCTAGGTAAATTTCTAAACACATTTAATACTTTCTGTGGTTCAGACACCAGACTCTTATTTGAGATTGAACAATACATTTCCTTAGTTTTGACAGAAAAATTTTGCTTTCTTATAACCACAACAATTTTAGATATATAGATCCCTTTTCCTTCAAAGTTGTCAATGTGCATGTGTCTTCCACTTACCTGTTTCGAATTTTCATACCTAGACTATTATGTATATATAATTTTGCTAAAGATGCCATAATAAAGTGTTTCAGCCTGAGTGGCTTAAATAATTTAAAAATGTTCCAGTCAATGTTCAAGACATTCTAGGAGCTTTGTCCTATTTTATTATAATAATCTAAACAAATATTTGCCTCAGTGTTGGCAAATATTTCTTTCAGGAAAATATATTTGGATTTTTAGACACTACTAAACAGTATTTTATCATGCCAAATAATACTCAAGATCAAATTTAGTAATACACATGTGTATAAGGTATGGTCAGAAAAAATGTAAGTATATTTTTGGCACTGACTATAATTTCCAGAATGAAGTTGTAAATATATTCAGAGTACATAAGTTCAGCTTCCCAAAATAATTATTTTGAGGTAGACAACATCCTTCTGACTGTGTGTGTGTGCATGTGCACATGTGGATGTGAGTGTGTGTACATATGTCTGTGTGTATAACAATCTTTTGATTACACATCTACAGTTTTCTTATAGATTTCTTCCTTGCAATGGAATATTGCACATCTACACACAGAAAAAGATTCTGTGCATGGAATATATGAATTCTGATATAAGAAAACATCTTTCAAGCAGGTTTCCAAATTTTAAATTATCATTTCTCATCAACATTTTTTCCACTTAGGACATGGAAAATGAAACAATCATGTTCGTGTGCAAGTCTGTTTCCAATATATTGTATTTCTGTGGTTTCATGATGCTAGAATATATTTAAGCATACATATAATAAATATACATGCTTATGTCTATGTAGGGATTGTAATCAAAATTTTTGTTCTTCATATAGAAGTGGTGCAATTCATGAAAGTCTGTTTCCTAACAGTTTTTTCTATAGATGAGATTTTTCTTTTAAGGAGGTACTATAAAGTATTTGATAATTCTTTGTTAACTGCTCCCCTTTAGATAGATAGGATGGCTTTTGTCTTTCTTTTGTCCTGGAGAGGGCACTAGTGGTTCTTGTGTCTGGAGGTCCAGGTTAGAGAGCAAGAGAATTAGGGTTCTTTCTTTCTTTCTTTCTTTCTTTCTTTCTTTCTTTCTTTCTTTCTTTCTTTCTTTCTTTCTCTTTCTTTTCATTTTCAGCAATTTGTAGCTACATTTTTCATGAAATTTACATTTATGCACATATGCATAGCTTATCAGGAGAACTTAAATGGATTTAGACATTCATTAACAAATATGTCTGTGTGTCAGTTGTAAGGAAGACCTTTTTCTTGACTCATTAAAAGCTTGACCATCTATACATTTGTTAGAGTGGCAATAAGTGTAGATATCAGAGTTTCATTGAGTCTGTGCCTTTTGGGAGGGTGTAGGAAAAGACGCTGGGAAATTTTTCCTGAGCTGGGCTAAACAGCCAGTGTGGTCAGAACACTTTAAAAAGAAAATAAATTCTAGATGCCTTAGGTATTATACATATTCTGAGTAAATATTATATTTTCCAATTTGTAATAATTTTGAATTGTTAATCTGGGTTCAGATAACACAATATTAGACTCAGCAGGACAATTTGTTGGGTGCAAAATCTAGGATTTTGTTTTCAAAAGCAACCCATCTGGGTTTCAGATCTTCTTTTTATTTTCAGTATATTTCTTAATAGGTGCCAAAATCAGAATCATTTTATTTGACTGCTGTTATTAATCCAGTGGGAAGCCCTTCCCATCTTAGCCAAAGCAGAAGTATTAGGGTTCACACAAGGCTTAGGTATAGTAGTCAAATGGCCAGGTGGGGGGATTCATGGGGCGATATAACTCTCAATCCCAAATTTCTCTTCATTGCCCCTTTAAACAACTCTTTCCAAAATGTTTCTGTGAAAATGAAAATATATGACTAAGAAGAAATACATTATAAGCTAAATTAATGGCATGGCCTGTGAAGGTCCAGAATGAGTGATTTATAATACATAAAATTATAAGACACATTATGGAAAACCCCAGCCATGGGGTCTCAATCTCCTGTGATATCCTTGAGATAATGAGGCAAATAGAGACAGACACAGAGACTTGAGAGAAACTGAGTCTTGGCCTGATCTAAGCTGCTCTGGGCAGCAAAGACAAAGGATAGCAAGGGCATGCAGTGTTTATTCATTACAAGTGTGGGAAGGGGGTAATTGGACAGGCCTTGGGACACTTGTTGATAACAAGTATCAAGCAGGCAATACTATAGAATGAGGACACTAGCATACCTTTTCTGAAGAGAACAAATGCCTAATTCAGAGGGGAAGAATTTAGTTGGAGTCAGTTGACCTTGGCTGGAAGTGAACTCAGCTGAGCCCTGCTACTTCCAATGTAATACAGGCAAATTATCGAGGGGCAAGAAGTTTGTGCCACTATAGCCTGTTAATACTGGGCAGAGGTTTCTGCTACATAAAATATTTATGGGAGAAAAGGCATGTGTTTGGAACACAGAGCTCTACCATCTCATGTAGCAGGAGCACATTTGATGCTTAGTAAGAGACCTGAGATAGTAATCAGAATCAAGTTCAGATAAATTTGTTTAAATCATAGTTCTCCAGGCTTTATCCACAATGATCATTCATGTACAGCACCACTTTTTAGGTTCTATAGAATGCCATTTTGAAAAAGTGACATTTACTGTATTTTTATTTTGACATAGATTAGCAGTTGAAGTTAATTTTGAAGGTTTAATCCACAATTTATGAATTGCTTTTCTAAATAATATTTGTTTCTAACATCATATCCATAGAACTTCCCATTATGGTTAATTTTTGATGTGAAACAGAAAATATTTCTTTGCATGTATTCTACCTATTCTAATTTATCGAGCTCCAATATTTAAAAACATTTACTAGATAAATCCCTTAACAGAGGTTTAAATGGAGATACAGATATTCAACTTAAATGGTTGCTTTTCACATTTAAGTTTTAAAATTATTTAAGCCATTTACAGAAAGCATATTAAAATTATTGTTTTGAGCATATTAAATTTATTAAGGAATGTTATTGATTCACTAATATGACTTTTATCTAGTGTCTCTCTTACATATCTCTAAACTTTAGATTTCATTGATGGAAATTAGTTGTTTGATATTGATCACAATTATGCATTTCTGAGGAAAAGATTAATTTCAACTCATCATTTTTAGTTTTAGCAAGGCTTTTAAATATTTGCAAAGTGTAAATAAGTATCATACATGAAATATTATGTAGACAGTTAATAAATATATTAATCAGAACACTATATACCTTGCTACATTATTAATCATACTATTACTATCTATGGTGAACTAAAATGCCTGCTTTAGTAGGCATGTCATAAGATCACAGGACAAAATGGATATTAATGCACTGCCATGTTAAAAGTACTGAACCATATAAAGGGCAACATTTTTATTAAGGCCTGAAATGATGTATCCATGAGCCCTGGATTGAAAAGTTAATCTTTTTTTCTTAAGTAAATAAAAAGACATGCAAAATATTCACATTTAGATACACAATTATGTGATAAAAACATTTGAGTTCTACAAGTATCATTCTTTGCCATAGCAACAAAATAAATAATGTGTACATGTGTAACAATGAAAGGACCAAAGAAATTGGAAAGGAATGAGCTTTATATGCTCAAATAAGGCTCATGTTTCTCTTTTTTAGAACTAATAATTAGAAAGAAACAAGTATATTTCTACTGCAAAATTTTGTCTTCAAAATAGTATCATCAGTATTCTTTGGCACTTTTCAGCCATTGAGAAATACTATGGATATCCTGCTGCCATATAAGAGGGGTTTAAATTAACTAAGTCCAATGCATGCCTTTGTAATTGATGACCTGGAGTTGCATGAGTTTGGATTGACAATTTACAAACATCTCTGTAAAGAGCTATGTGCAAGAACTGTAGGTTCACAGCCATTTTTCAAAGCCATCAGCTGTTTTCCTAGAGAGGTTTATAACAGCTTTTAATGCATGTTTTGGTAATTGAGGTTACATTAATGCTGTGAATTCCCTGATGAATAACTATTTTAATGCTGACTACCTGCAGGGAAAAAACCTTGCAAATTTTCCTCTGCAGGGTCAGTTAGAAGATTACATGAAATATACTAATTTTAATCACTTCTAATGTCTCCAAAGCTATAAAATTCTGCCATGTATTTTTTAAACAAAGTAATATGACCGACAGTGATGTAAAACTATAAAATGATTCATATATCTGTAAAAGCTATATTTAAAATTATACACTTTATGGAGCACTGCTGTTTATTGAATTTCTATGTGTAGCTCCTTTACAGAGACCATTTTTCTTGCCTCTCAGGTGACTCATGTGGAGAAAATTATGGCCATTATGCAAAAATTCCATGTATTATTATAAAGCCATAATCACTAGAAAGTCTAGGAATTCACCTACTACAGTATTTCCCTTTCAAAATATTTAAATTTGACCATTTTCATCAAGTTTCAAAAATCTTGCTTTCATGGAGATATCATTTTGGCCCTGATTCAGAATTTAAAAAGAAAGGATGTTGTTTTCTGAATTACTTCTTTAAGAAGTTTCACCTAATAAGAAGGCAATATTCACAGATTATTGATACTGGAGTATTGATCTTATTTTTTAAAAAATGTTAATAATATCCAAAGAATTACTAATGTTAAATTTCAAAGACTGCAGTAATATGAATTAAAAATAAGTATATTTCTATATAGTAAATGATGTTTTTATATTGAAATTTGGGCAATTCATCTATCTTTCAAAAGGAGAGTTATCTGAGGCCAGTACTATGCTTTCATACAAAAGTGTCCGTGTTTCAGAATGTTATAAATTAGTATGTTTTCATAGGCTTACTTGCAATAAATGAGTAATGTATAATGACAAAATTTATAATATACCTCATACAAACAGTATCTAATGAGATACTTTCCAAGGTTTAGTGAGTGAAAATTTTACCTAGGCTTTGGAACATTGAGTCATTTACTTTATCACTATAATAGAATAAGTTCATACTTGATGTACTTTACAGCATTATAGAGTGAATAAATAATGTTCATGGTGATGGAGGAGAAGGGAGAAAGGGAAGGTGAAGGGGAAATAAAATGTATCAAGATGAAATTGGTATAAATCCCAATTCCCAGAAATGCATATATTTATTATGTATCACAAAAATCTACTACTACTACTAATAAAGAATGTCCATATTATAGGTATGAGTTGATGATTTAGGAAAAACAAGCTATTTTTCTCTACTTTTCCAAATGAAATTATTCTAGAGTAATAATCTTATTTTTCCTTTTTGTCTGTTTGGCATTCAAAAAAATAGTAGAACAACATTGAGGTTTTGATTTGCATAATAATCAAGAAACAGCTAGTATTTTACTTCCTCAATTCACAGATTCTAGCTTAAATTTTTGGTGATTTCATGGCCAGCTCTTCCACAAATTAGCTGTATGTCTTTAAACAACTTCAGTTATATAGCCTTAGCTTTTTCTATCTATAGAATATTCACTATAGGTTTAATTTCAGTTATCAGCGACATTGTCTACCTCATCAGCAGCAACACTGCTTTTATCTGCTAGAAAATATGGTATCTTAGAGGCCCAAATACACTAAAATTAAACCAATTATAGGATCACTAACCACTTGTTTGTATTTCAGTGTGTATGTGTGAACTTACATAAGGACTTAAAAAAATTAAAATGGCCATGGAATTAAATTAATACTACTTTAATACAGCTGGAGAATGTCTCCCACCTTGTCATCATTTTATTGTTTGGGCAAAATATAGAATGAAGAGCAGAGCCCTGGCTGATACAATATAATAGTTGTCAGAAAGAAATTGCTTTAACATTTTTATTTAAAAAATTAACAGTAAAAATCATGTGTTTTAATTGTGTTTATAAATTTTGTTCCCATAATTACTTTTCTAGGACTCTGTTTTAAGGAACTTATCAGAAAGAAATATACAAACAAGAGACTGTAAAATAGCAAAAAATTTCCAAAGTATATATTTAGTAATACAATTAATTTACAGAGATTAATATACCAAAAAACCTAGTTATTAAGAGTTTGAGCATACTTTAATGAAACTGATTGGGAAGCAATATTCCCAAATTCATTCCTGGAAGCAACAATTACCTTGATATTAAAAGCTGAGAAAGACCCAAACATAAAAGAGAACTATAGGCCAATCTCCCTAATGAATATAGATGCAAAAATCCTCAATGAGATACTTGCAAAGACAATGCAGAAGATCATCAAGAAAATCATAAACCCTGAACAAATGGGATTCATCACATGGATGCAATGATGGTTCAACATACATAAATCAGTAAGTGCAATACACTATATTAAGTGAGTCAAGGACAAAAACCATATGATCATCTCAATAGATGCAGAAAAAGTGTTTGACAAAATCCAACACCCATTCATGATAAAAAAAAAAACCTACAGGAAACTGAAAGAAATGGTCATAATCTCAACCTCACAAAAGCCATCTATGAAAAACCAACTTCCAGTATCATACTAAATGGTAAAAAACTGAAATTATTCATGATAAAATCAGGAACAAGACAAGGATGCCCACTATCACCACTCCTGTTCAACATAGTTATGGAAGCATCCAAAAGAATATGTAGGAATCAATATACTGAAGGAAGTAAAAGACCTTCATTTTTTTTTTGCTTAAATTCTTTTATTGGTACATTGTAGGTATACAATATGTTTACATTTATCCTTGGGTGCATGTACCTATACATGATGTATCTTGATTCTTATTTTTTCCCCATTACATGTGTACCCTTCCCCCCTCCACCATTCCTATTCCTTATTTACAAAGACTTTGTTTCCATTTTTCCTTTTCTCATAATTTTCCTTTCCCTTCTTTCCTTTCCTCTTCCCCCTCTCACTTCCCCTGACCTTTTCTTGCTATTTCAAATCATCTAGTATTCATTTTAATCATTTTAATTCTTATTTACAGTTTCAGTTTCTTACACTAGAGAAACTATTCAGTATTTACACATGTGTGTCCTATTTATTTCACTTAAGA
>NW_004624852.1:6677906-6690715 GCF_000247695.1 Heterocephalus glaber | reverse complement strand
AGGTTGTCTCTTAGCTCTGTTGGTAGTTTCTCTTGCAGTGCAGAAGCTTTTTAATAAGATCAGATCCCAGTTGTTGATTCTTTGTCCAAGCTCCCATGCCATTGAGGTTTTGTTCATAAAATCTTTTCCTATACCAAAAATCTTTTTCCTACACTATGCCTCACTTATTTTTATGTCAAATTCTTTTTTTGTGTTCAGGAAGTTTTCTGCCATTATATCCATGAACAGTTTTTTTTATGGCATTTGCACTGTCTCATGCTTTTTCATTAACTCTGATCAATTTTATATTGTTTTTCTTTACATTATCTTGCAATTGTTGAATTGATTTTTCATATCGTCTTGCTGTTTTAAAAATATCTTTCTTTTCATGGTCAGTAACTGCAATTGTGTCTTCTATATCTGAAATTCTGCCCTTCTCTTCATTTAAATGATTTCACATACTTTCAATAGAGTTCTTAATCTCTGGTATATCTATTTGAATCTGTTTCATGGATTGTACTTCTTTCTTATGTTGGGTGTTCATAGTTTACACCATTTTCCTAAGCTCTTCTATTTTTTAAATCTGTGTCTACTCTAGATTTGTTCAGCATGTCCTTCATTTTAATTTTCATTTCTTCTTTTACCTTAAAGATTATTTTCTCTGTACCCTCTTCTATGTGTTTATTTAGTTCTGCTGCTATCATTTCTGAAAGTTCAGGTAGGTTGCTTCCAATTTTCTCAATCTTCTTGTCCCCTGTACTTGGCCTGGGTGGTCTGGATGTCTGGGGCTGCATTTTTCTTTTACATCTTGTCATTTTCTATGTTTTAATATTTTATTTTCTGAGGGTGTGTTTTTGGTACTGGGAATCCAACTCAGGGCCTCACTCTTGCCAGGCAGGCACTGTACTGCTGAGCTACATCCCCAGCCCTATTTTCTGAGTTTTTGCTTGTAGATTCCTTATGGTGGATAGCTTTCTCACTATCAAGGCATCTCTAGGAAATGCCTGTTCCTCAGAGATATCATCTAGGTGTATGTGGTTCTTGATCTTTGTTATATATTTATGTCAGCACCTAGTCCTTTGGTATTGGACTATGTTCTTGATTGTGACCCCAGATGGTCACAGTGTTGTCATGTTGCAGATATCTTAGTTAGAGATTATTACAAGGCAGTCAGACAAAGCTGAGCACTCAGCATACAAAACAACTGAGGCACATTCACTGATAACATTATAAAAAGAGAAAGCTATTGCACACAACTACTCCCCCTGGGGATAAATAGCAATAATTGATATCCTAAATAGACACCTATCACCTTAATTGGGGACCAAAACATCCCTAACTAGCCCATTCCTTCTGGGAAATCCATGTACACTTGCTACATGACTAACTTTCCCATTTTATCTCCATTTAATCAATATTACCTGGGAGACTATACTTGTAATCTTAATGGTTGATCATGGTTTTGTCCCACTTTATGCCCACCTTATGATTTTTCACTGGCTCTTATAGTTTTTTCCCACTTTGTACCTACCTCATCTTGTGCCATTACCCTATAAAATACCTTTGAGGAGTGGGGTGGGCAGGTAAACCACTTTCTGGCTGTTCCCTCCTGTCATTCTCAGGCAAGAGCTATCTCTACCTCACCAATATTATTTACTCTTAAACTCCATTATTCCTAGAATTCATTCTCCAATTTTAGAGAATACAAACTGGTGTTTCAGATATCTAGAAGGTGGGGAGTTATAATATTTCCTTTGTTTGGATTATTTTTGCTTATTTGGATCACTTGGTTCCCTATATCTGTCAAACAATGGAGAACAACTGATCACAGCAGGTATGATATCCTGATTAAAGTAGTACAATTAGCAGTATCAATAGCATCTAACATAGACTAGCAACTGTAGTCCCTATTAGTTTGGTATCTTTAAACCATAAGAGCAAGCTCTATCATTGTATAACAAAATCCAATATAAACCAGGAGCTTGTATAAAATGAGTTTCCCTTTAGTAGAGTGATTTTATACTGTGGGAGCGAAATTTAAGAGGGATAGGGAATTAAAGAAAAGAGAGATAAGGGAAGAGAAATATAGCAGAAGCAAGGCTGGAGGGCAAAGGATGAACACACAAGCTTTGGAATACTGGAGGAGAAGACAGGAGAGAAAGCATGAAGGAGGAAGCAAAGAAATATTGAAGCAAACCAGAAAGACAAGAGACACTTTTCACTCACATAAAAATATAAAACCAAGAGAGATAGTTGAAGAGAGAAAGAAGATGAACACAACAGAACAAGAATAAATGTATAAAAGTTAAACAACAACAAAAAAATCCATAACCCAACCAGACCGAAAAATGAAAATAAATCAAGGAAATAAGGAAAAAGAAAGACAATAAAAATACTAAAATTCCTCTGGTGTCCACAGTTCTGTATTAATATCCGAGACAGAGCCTATAAATGTGCTGGATAGCCCTGTCAGGTCTGTAATAAGATCAACGCTGGACACGGAGCTCTTTCTGGCTTCAAGGCATGAGAATTAGGGCCTTTCCTCAGTCAACAGCCTTCCAGATGTCTTTCACCCACAAGTCTCCCCACCATGATCCTGCCCACACAGCTTTCTCAGCCACTGGGGCTCCCTCTGCTGGAGCTAGCCCGAGGTTATTCCCAGGTCTGTGGGCAATTGGCCCCTTCCAGACCTCGAATGGGATCCTTTGTTCCATATTTTTGATTACTTTCATGCTCTGGCTCTAGGCGCAGGAGGGTGGGCACCTTTGTCCAACCACTGGCCAAAGCCACTTGCCAACCTGCATCTCTGGTTGCAGAGCAGAAGGGTTGCCTCCAGTCCTTTGTAGTCAGGGCCAATATTAGTGTCCCTGGGTGGTCCTAAGAATGGATTTAGGCTGGTCCCAGTTCCTACTTCTCAACATAAATTCCCTCAATCTTCTCACCAACTACTGGCATCTACCATGACTAGATGGAACTTTCCTTCTTTCTCTCAGTCAGTGAAGCAACCCTGCTGTTCTGGTGTTCTGCTGTCAGAGTTCAAGCCCCAGTCTCTCTACATGACATGGTGGCCTGGTGCAGCAGCAGCCTTTCCACATGAACCATTGTACCTCACTTACCAACTATTGTCCATAGAGGGGCATTCAGGGAATATTGTCTCACATTTTCACCACTGCCTCTGATTGTACACGACTTTCAGTCCAGGTCTGGTCTATGTTTCTCAGTGATCAGCAAAGTTGTTTTCACTGATTCCCACTGGGGTGGATACACAGCCCATCTGTCAAATCATGTGTTCTCTGATCAGCATCAGTAATCTATTTCTTCCGTAGCAATTGATCCTATTGACTTCTTCTTATCTGTTAGTTCCCTTGAGGGTCTCATGTGTCCTCTACACCCTTTTGTTTTTTGGTCTCCGGGATGTTGATTTCCAGACTCTGGGCACTTTCTCTTGGAGAAGCTGTGCTGCTTGAACTCACCACTCTGGCATTTTCTCCTCAGCCTCTGCCCTTTTAATTACACTTCAGTTCTTTCAATCTTGATTTTCATTGGTAAATCCACTTTCAAATCTTATTTCACAAATCTAATATTATAAGAAAACTAACCATGTAAAATTTTGTTAATGTAATTAATTTGATAGAGAATTAATTATGTTCAGTTTCCTATCTGGCAGTTTTAAAATTTCACTTCTCTCTGAGACACAGTGCCATCTTGCATTTATCTGAGAAATAGCTTTTAAATCAATGCTTATAGACCATAATGCTTCCAAGCACAGTTGTAGTTCATGTCCATTTATTGCATAAATATTCACTGGACACTTGTCATGGTTCAGTCATTGCGTTAAACACTGAGGATTCAAAGATTTCACTCTGATTTTGAGGAGCTCACAGTCTAGTAGAAATGAGTGCACTTACGAGAGTTACAATATAGTCTAAGATGTGATATAATAGAGATATGTATAAATAGTGTGAGAACTAGAGTAAGAAGCAACTAACACTGTCAGAAAGTGGGTCAAATAACAACTTACTAAGGACATAGAGATAAAATAATAAGGATGAACATACAGATAAAGGAGTTACTAATAATTCTATACTTTTTGTCATTCTAAAACTCTAATATTGTTCAAATACAATTTTAATCTGAGAACTATTTATTTTTCATAATACACATATACACCAAATACTGAAGGACCTATTTTCACAAAACAAAAACTACTGAAATGAAAAGATCATATAAGCACTAACAATCACAGTAGGGGATCTTAACACATCACTTTGCAAAGAGATCAACTAAAGAAAAAAATCAATCAATAAATATTACAGCTGAACCAAATCCTTGACATCCTTGAACATATGGACTTAATAGATATATACAGAGTATGCCACCCTCTACAGCAGAGTACACATTTTTTTCAGCAGCACAGGGTACTTTTTCCAAAATAGATCACATACCAATCCACAAAACCAGTTTAAGTAAACATAAAAGAATTGAAATTACCCCATGCATAGTATCCAAACATTATGCAATAAAAATAGAAATCAATGACAGAAAAATTTCAGGAAAGAAAAAGCTCCTAGAAAAGTAACAACATATATCTAAATAACCAATGGGTCACAGAAGAAATCAAAGAAGAAATTTAAAAATTTCTGGAAGTTAATGACAGTGACTGTACAATCAAGGAAACTTCTGGGGCACTATGAAAGCAATTCTAAAAGGAAAATTTATCACAATCAAGGTTCACATTAAGATAACAGAGTAAGCCCAAATAAATAACTTTAGGAGATATCTTAAGATACTTGCAAAGCAACAACAAAACAGCCCCAAACCAAAACTAAGGAGGGAAATTATAAAGATGAGAGTGGAAATCAATGAATTTCATACTAAAAAAACTGTAGTAAAAACAACAAATCTAAGAACCAGTTCTTTAAAAGATTAAAGAAAATAGATAATCTCTTCACCAGACTCAGCAGAACAAGAAGGGAAAGATTCATATCAATGGAATTAGAAGTGAAAAAGATGAAATCACAAAAGATGCTGTCAAAATTAAGAAGATAGTATTTTGAAAAACTATATTCCAACAAATTGCAAATTTTGAAGGAATGGACAGATATATACAAACTACCAAATGAGATACCAATTTGAAGAAACGGACACATACAAACTACCAAAACTAACCAAAGAAAATATAAATATGCTGAACAACCCAATAACATGCAGTGAAATTGACACAGTAACAAAGAACCTATCAACGAAAAATGCCCAGGATCTGATGGTTTCACTGTTAAATTTCACAAATTCTTTAAGCATTTTTTTTCTTTAAGCATTTTTATATTACCAATAATAATCCTCAAGCTCTTCAAAGAAACTGAAAGGGATGAAGTGCCCCAAAATTCATTTATGGAAGCCAGTATCACCCTGATCCACAAACCAGATAGAGACCCAATAAAGAAGAGAACTACAAGCAAATCTCCTTAATGAACACTTATGCAAAAGTCCTCAATAAGTTATTAGCAAATAGAATGCAGCACATTATCAAAAAGATGATACATCATGATCAAGTAGATTTCATCCCAGAGATGTAAAAATGGTTCAACATACTTCAGTCAATAAATACAATACATCACATAAACAGAAGCAGTGTTAAAAACCACATGATCATATCAATAGTTTCAGAAAAGGCTTTTGATAAAATCCAACCCCTTTTCATGGTAAAAACCCTAAAGAAAACACATATAGAGGACCACACCTGAATATGATAAACACTATTTATGACAAACCAATAGCCAGCATTATACTAAATGGGGAAAATTTAAATGCATTCTCTATAAATACAACAAGACAAGGATGTCCATTATCACCTCTTCTAATCAATATAGTACTTGAAACATTAGAAAGCACAATTAGGCAAGAGAAAGAAATTAAATGGATATAGAAAAGGTAGAACTCAAATTATCATTATTTGCATATGACATGGTACTCTACACAGAAGACCCAAAGAACTCAACTAAAAAACTCTTAGAATTAATAAACAATTTCAGCAAAATAGCAGGATATAAGACAAACACACAAAAAACAGCAGTTGTGTACATCAACAATGTATGTGATGAAAATGAAATTATGAAAAAAATACATTCACAGTAGATTTAAGAAAATTGAAATACCTAGGAATTAACTTACCCAAAAAAGAGAAAGACCACCACAAAGAAAAATACAATACTCTGAAGAAGGATATTGAAGAGAATATCAGAAAATGGAAAGATGTCCCCTGCTCCTAGATAGAGAGAAGTAATATTATCAAAATGGCCATACTTCCAAAACTGTTCTACAGATTAAAGGCAATCCAAAATCAAAATACCAACAGCATACTTTACACATGTAGAGAAAACAATTCTAAAATTCTTATACAGCCAGAAGAGACTCAGAATAGTAAAAGCAATTTTGGACAATAACAGCAAAGTAGGAGGCATAGCAATACCTGACTTCAAGCCATACTACAAAGCAATAGTGATAAAAACAGCATGGTGCTAGAATCTAAACAGATATCTGGATCAATGAAACAGTACTGAGGATACAGAAACCTCCCCAGACATATTCAACTATTTGACTTTTAAAGGGGCCTAAAGTATATGTTGGAGGAAAGACAGCCTATCCAACAAGCAGTGTTGGGAATAGTGATTACCTGTTTGAAGAAGAATGAAACTAGACCCTTATTTCTCACTATATATTAAATTAAAATAAAAATGGATCAAATATCTAAACATTAAAAAAGAAACACCAAGCCTAGTGGAACATATAATAGGTAAAACACTTGAAGGCATAAGTTTAGGAAAGGGTTTTCTAAACAGAATTTCAATCACAGTATAAATAGCTACAAGAGTAAACAAATGGAATTATATCAGACTAAACAGCTTCTGTAGAGCAAAAGAATTAATCAGTAGTATGAAGAGACAACTTACAGAATGCGGAAAAGTTTTGCCAGCTACTCCTCAGACAGAAGACTAATATCTAGAATATACAAAGAGCACAATAATAATTAAACCACGTAAAATTAAAGACCCAGTCAAGAAATGGGCAAGAGAAATGAACAGGGAGTTCACAAAGGAAGAAATACAAATGGTCAACAAATACATAAAAGATGTTCAACGTAGCCGGCCTATAGAGAAATACAAATTTAAAAAATGCTAAGATTTTATCTTATTGGGCAAAGAATGCCAAAAATTAAGAAATCAAACAATAACAAATGCCAGCATGGCTGTAGTGAAAAATGAACCCTCTTTCATTGTTAGTGGAAATGCAAACTAGTACAACTATTATGGAAATCAATATGAAGATTTCTCAAAGAACTGAAATTAGAAATTCCATATGACCCAGGTATCTTCCTGCTAGTTATCTTTCCCAAAGAAGATAATTCATCAAACTACAGTGATACATGCAAACCAATGTTAATAGCAGGACAATTCATAATAGCTAAATCCTGGAAGTAGGCTATAGATCCATCAACAGAAAATTGGATAAACAAAATGTGTAGGGCCGGGGATTTAGCTCAGTGGTGCTGCCACCTGCCTCACAAGCACAAGGTCCCAAGTGCAGTCCTTGGTACCAAAAAAAAAAAAAAAAGTGGTATCTATATATATAATGGAATACTATTCAGCTATAAAGAATGACCAATCTGAGACATTCATAGGAAAATGGATGCACCTGGAAAATATAATGTTAAGTGAAATAAACCAGGCATACAAGCTTAAATATGTTATGGTATCTCTCATTTCAGTGAGGCAAAGTACAAACCAAAAAAATGATAAAGGATGGATAGAAAGGGACAAGGGGATGGATCCCTTGAAATAGGGAATAGTTCCAAGGGAACAAAGGCAAGGAATAAGTAGGAGGAGAAGGGGAAATAAGAATAATAAAGATATTCCATGTTTAGGAACCTAATAAACTCAACTAATATAAACATTATATGCTATAACATGATGTAAAGCAAATAATAACAAGAATGAAACATGAGACAGGTGAAGTGGAGTATGAGGGAGGGAAGGAGAGGGAAGGGAAAGAGGATAAAAAAGGAAACATGCTATGATATGTACATGTAACCATTCTGCAAGAAGATTGTAAACTAACTGCAAAAGTGCAAGTAAAATAATTTTTTTAAGGAAGCAAAATAAATAAAGTACTTGCCAATATGTCCTCCCAAATTATCTACATTTTCATAAGCATTTCTCCATAAGTACCACTAGAGCTATTTCCAGTGTTCAGTGCAGTTGACCATGTTTTTATATAACTGGACTATTTGCTGTCCATTGTGACTATGTATAATATTTCTCAGTTAGTGCTGAATGAGTGACATTTCTTTTTTTCCTTGACTAGAGAGAAATGGGACACTCTTAAGTATATTCAGGCAAACATTTGGAAAAAGAAATGTACTGGGATAGAAGAGGACATTGAATGCCCAGTCTCATTATAAAATGTGGCCTTGCCAGCTACATATTTATGCAACAAAGGCAAGGAAAAGCTAATTTGTGGAATAATTTAATCTCCTGGCATAAGATGTTGATTAAGAATATTTATAAGGCTGAAGATATAGTTCAGCAGCGTCACACCTGCCTGGCAAGTGCAAGGTTCTGAGTTTGATTCCCAGTACCAAAACAAACAAACAAACAAAAAATAGTATTTGAAAACATGTGGCATATATAATATTATATTTATGCCACATAATTTTACTGACATGAAAAACAAATCCATTATCTTTGTTACTTAATACTGCTCTGTGGGTTGGTTTTATTTTTGACAATTCATTTCAACATTTCAATTTAAGTTTTCAATATCAAAAGGTTTGAAATTTTAATAAACTGAATTTCTGTTATTTTTTTATTATAATGAACATGATACCTAAGTTTGTTTTCAATGAACACCAAAAAATGAATGAATCTATTGATAAATCTGTAAATAGATTTGCCTCTGACAAATAATAACACTAAAATCACATTGGCTGTGTGTAGTATAAAACTTGTTTAGCATAAACATAGCACCTGATTAAATATTGGACTCTGTTGGAAATCATGCTATGTGCTGTACTACTATTTTTCAATTGTGTTATAATGTTCTTTATTTACAAACATTTATGATATGGTTGGACACTATCATTTGATTTCATATTGAAGTTGAGTTTTCTAATGAGATTTAGATTTAATATTTGGCTTAATCATTTAATTATTTTAATTTTATGATAAAAGAACTCAAAATTTCTGTTTTGTGAAAGGTTATTGCTATATAGTTTAGTCTGACCTTGAATTCCCTACCTAGCCTATGCTGGCCTCAAACTTAAGGCAATTCCCTTGCCTCAGCTTCACGATTGCTGGGATTATAGATATGCATCACCAGGCCCAGATAAAAGAACTGAAAATTTCATCATTAGATTTGTTTATTTCATCAAGTAGACTTATTAAGATATTTACCTACCATACAATTAATCCATTTAAAATGTACAGTTAGTATTTATTTATATTTACAAAGTCATGTGATCATAGGCATACTTTTAAAGCATTCAATTCATTTGCAAAAGATACCTACTAGTCCTTTGCTGTCCTACTCATTCTTCTCTAACTTCCTTCCTGAAATGATCTGCACACTCAACACAATGTCTAAATACATGTGGAAATTAAAGGGACCCAGTATAGCCAAATTGATCTTGGAAAATGAGAATAAAGTTGAAATATTGAGCTCCTAATTTCAAAACTAATTTTTAAAACAATATGACTTAAAACAGTGGCACAAGGAGAGACATAGATCAGTGGAGTACAACTGAGATTCCAGAAAGAAACCATTACACTGTCAACTGATTTCCATCAAGGTTACAAAAAGAATCCAGTAAGGGAAAACTAATCTTTTCCACAAATGACACCCAAAAAGTGGTTATTCTCATGTAAACAAGTGAAGTTAGACTGCTTTACATGATACACAAAAAGTTAACTCACAATGGATCATACACCTAAATAAAAGCTAAAACAATAAGACTTTAAGGGGAATGGAATTAATATGAGAAAATGAAAAAATGGAAACAAAGTCTTTGTAGATAGGGAGGGATGGAGAGGTTGAAAGAAGGGCAGGGGAAGGGGGGAAAAATAAGAACCAAGATGTATTATGCAAAGGTGCAAATTTCTAATGATGAATGTCATTATGTGGTATACCTTAAATGTACCAATATAATTAATAAAAAAAGACTTTAATAGTAAATGTAGGATCAAATCTTCATGACCTTGGGTTAGATAATGCTTTCTTTGGTATCATACTAAGAGTACAAGCAATAAAAGAAAAAGAGGACTATTGAATTAAAATATTTTGTATGCAAACAATATCATCAATAGAAATACAACTCACCCAAAGAATTGTAAATTGTATAGCTAATATGGCACTCTAATTCAGAATATTTAAAGAACTCTTACAACTTAGTGGTAAAAAGACAACCCAATTTGAAAATGGAGAAAAGATCTGGTATGACTCAACAATTCCACTCTTAGATATAATAAAAAAGAAATAAAAACATACTTTCACATAAAAACTTGTTCCTGATTGTCCACAGCAGTGTTATTCATTATAGTCAACAAATATGAAGAACCCAAATGTCCATCAACTAATAAGTGGATAAGTAAAATATGATTGTGTTAATATAATGGAATGTTGCTCAACAGTCAAATGGAATGAGGTAGTAAAACATGCTACAATATGGATGAAACTTAAAATATTAAGTGAAAGAGGCTGAAAACAAGAAAACTTTCAATGATATAATTCCATATATATGAAATATCTGAAAAAGGAAATCTATAGAGGCAGAAAATATATTGGTAGAACATGGAAAGGGAATTTAGAGGAATAGAGAATTATTGCTAATGTGTATGGGATATCTTTCTAAAGGAAAATAATTGTAAAAGTCATTGATGTGACTGTTGAATAATCATTATACTAAAACACATTAATTGTACATTTTTTTAAATGAATAAAATATGTCTGATAGGACAGCAAGGCGTTTATACATTTATATTTGACACTTGACCATATTTTCAGTCACCATAATATCTTCTCTCCAGATTTAAAAAAATAGTATGCTGATTTCTATAACAAAGCTTTTCTTCGTACAAAAATCAAATAATGGCTAACAAGTCACAACAGTGCAATAGGTAGGATAAAAAAAAACCCGCATAAAACAAGTGCTGGAAATAAATACTAATTAGGAGGAGAGAGCCCTAGCGTGGGTCCCAGGAGGCCTGCCCCGGTCCCGGTGCTGCTCACCTGACAGCCCGGCGTAGGCCTCCAAGTGGCCAGGGAGCGAGCGGATGGACCCAAATCAAGAGGTGGGTGAGTCGCGACGAGCACAGGAAGAAGTTGCCCTCCTGCTGCTCCACCTGGTCAACCGGAGGCCCTCGGGAGGCTGGCCGGGGACATGGACAACTGGAAACGCGCCTGCTCCCCAGGCAGACGTGTGCCTGCCCGGAGGCTGTCAGTGAGGGTCTGGTTAGAGATCCTCTGGGCACCGCGGGCAGAGGCCTCTGGCCCTGGCAGTGAGCGCCGGCAGGCGGCCCGCGGCAGCCTCTGCGGCTGAGAACTGAGAAGGGACTGTAGGCAGCTAAGGGACACCCAGCGAGGGCCCTTTGGCCATGAGGAGAGGCGCGGCTCCCTCATCAGTCAGTCTGTGCACCGAGGAGGTGTGGAAGGCACAAGCATGAGCGATGGTACGTACAGGCCCCAAGCCGGCCAGTGCCCGGCAGGCTCAGCAGTGACCTGGTCTAGTTCCCCCCTTGGGTGAGAAAAAGATCCTGATTCTTCAGCTCCTCGTTCTGGCGCTGCAGATCCTCCAAAATGAGCTGCAGCTCCTCCTAGTCCTTGCTCTTGCTCTCACTCTCTGACGAGTACTCCTCCGTCTCGTCTCGCCCCAGGCTCCAGCCCTGCAGCTGGCAGCTCTGGATCTCAGTGATCTCGATCTCGGCACGCAAGCGCTCGATTTCCTCTTTCTCAGCTGGGATCTGCCAGCTTAAGAACTGCTCCACGGCCAGCAGCTCCTCCTGCTCGGTGAGGATCTCGTTTTCCTGGATGAGGAGAATATTTATAACTTCTTCGTTTTCATTCATTTCTTCTTTGGAAACATCCTCTTTTGACAGACTGGCTATCTTCTGGGCGATCTTGGTTTCACACTCTTGTCTTTTAGCTTCTCTCAGTTTTCTTTTGAGGGCTGTCAAAATTCTTTGTACTTCCCATAATCTTTCTTCTTTAGACAATTCCTTTATCCCTCCCTGCAGATCCCAATGTAAACAATTCAAAAGAAACTCTTGTCTCCGTATCTCCTCCTTGATGCTGGCCTGGGTCTTGGCTAGCGTGGGCATCTTGGCCATGTTGGACCATCTCAGGGGCCTCATCACCTGCTTCAATACCACGTTTCAGAAGAGCTCTTTCGCCCCAGAGGAAGGGGCTTGCTTCTGGGCCACCATCCATCCTGCTACTCCCAGCCCAGAGGTAGGGGCTTCTGAGCCACCATCCCACTGCTCCCGACCCAGAAGAAGAGGCTTCCGGGCCGCCATCCATCCCGCTGCTCCCAGCCCAGAGGAAAGGGCTTTTGGGCCACCTTCTGTCCTGCCGCTCCCGGCCCAGAGGAAGGGGCTTCTGGGCCACCATCCCTACCACCGCTCCCGGCCCATGTCCCACCTTTCCCAGCTCAGAGGAGGTGAGCCGTGCAGGCACCAACAGCACCCCCCCACCCCGGTCGAAATGAGAAAACACATAAATAAGTCTCAAAACCAGACTTCCAGATCACCTACAGCAACCCCAAAGGGAAATGAGATGGAACC
>NW_004624852.1:6665277-6677806 GCF_000247695.1 Heterocephalus glaber | reverse complement strand
AAATGAATAATTGATAATTTGAAATAAGAAAAGCTCCAAAGGGGTAGGAGTGGCAGGAGGGGAAGGGGAAAGGGAAGAAGGGAAAGGAAAAATTATGAGAAAGAAAAAAAAAAAGGAAACAAAGTCTATGTAAATAGGGAAGGGTGGTAGGGGTGAAAGGTGCATAGGTAATGGGGGAAAAATAAGAATGAAGATACATCATGTTCCGGTACAAACACCCAATGATAAATGTAAATGTATTGTATACCTAAAATGTACCAATTCATATATAAATTTTAAAAAGGTAGGGCCAAATTGGAGGCTGTAGATCACTGGAGTTGTGTGACTTTTTAGGGAAAAATCACTCACTGGTGACTTTTCACTGTGGTCTACTTCCTTGGCACCATGAACTTAGCAGCTTTGTTTCAGCATAGCCTTCCACCATGATGTTTCTGCCTTTGAGTCAGCTACAAATGAGCTGAAATCAAATTTCTCCTTTAAGTTGTGAATGCCAGATATTTTGTGCCAGCAATAGGAAAGATATAAATTACAGAGAATTACTACCAAAATATGTGGGGTCATTTATTTGACTACATCCAACAATGTGGTACAAAAGCATTAGAACTGCTTTGTAGGAGGAGTTTGAAAAAGCTTGGTAAAATGAATTAAAGAAAGCCTAAAATGTAAGCAAAGTCCAATAGGTGATTCTAGTCAGGCTCAGAAAACAAGACTGGTGATAGAAATGCCAATAGTTAAGGCCAGGCTTATAAGGTTTCAAATGGGAACTAGAACTCTATTGGAAATTGGAATAGAGGCTATGCATATTACACTCTGGCAAAAAATGTCCAAATTTTGTCCATGTTCTCAGATATTCTGTGAGGCTAAATTTAAATGTGGTGAACTATTGGATCTGGTGAATGAAATTTAATGGCAGCTTAAATTTTAGGTTATGACATGAGTATTGCTGGCTGCTTGTAGCCCTATTTATAGTAAGAGTTGGAAAGAAAATGGGCACCAGGAAAATTTGAAAATGTTAAACTTTGGAAGATAAATAACATGCAAACTGTTGAGACCAAAGGAGGTGTAATTGCTGATGTGATTAATGCCATGAAAAACAGACCATGTACATTGAATTGAAACAAAAAGAATGATAACTTGAGGATGACTCAGGAATCACTAAAACCCCATCCATCATAGGCACAAGGCTGAAAACTTTCAAACTTTGATAAAAGAGCCCCAGAGCCCTCTGTTTAATAAGGTTCTTCTAGCAAATTGGTACCCCAGAATTCATTTTACCACAATAAGTAATCTATGAACTCATAGACTGATGAATCCGTGGTGCAAAAATGTTCGGCTAATGTTCTAGCTGACAGTCAAACTTATTTATTTCCACATGATATTTTGGTCATGCAGAGTGAATTTGTGAGTCATGAAGATTTTGGTGAGATTTCTAAGGAAGGTTTGGGAAGGTAGCCAACTTGGTTGTGAGAAAGGGTTGCGAGAAACTATGGGAATAAAGTCTAATGCACAGAGGAGACCTTAGGATGTTGGTGATTCTAAGAAAGTGGAACATCTGCTGAGGATAGTGCCAGGCACTGATCTGAGTTAGCTCAAAAGAGAGGCTATGCTTGGTTCAACTTGCAAGGCCATAAAGATAGGATTGCCACACTCTTTGGAATGTACATTGTAGAACTATGTGAAGTGATGCCAAACATGGGCTTAGAAGAGGTAATATTTGCCTTACTGGGTTTCTGTCGTGCCTTCCTCTTATTCTATACCCTTATTTCTGTTTTTGAATGGGAATAATTACTCTGTGCCATTTTATGTTGGAAATTTTTTTTAATTTTATAGAGGTTCACAGCTAATGATTTGCTTTGAGTCTTAGGTAAACATTTTCTTGTACTCTTGACCAATAACACAACACCTAAGATTTTGGAGAAGGCATTATCACATTTTTTGGTTGTACACATGATAGTGTGTCATGTTAGTCAGAATTATGCTCTTGTTACTCTCTGTGTTAGGACATTAAGTATGGTTTAAAAAGATGTGTTAAGTGTAAATTTGGCAAATAGTGGAATGTGACCATTAAATTAAATTTTCAATTTAACTTGATTAAGAGAATACTGGAGGGATGATTAGATCACAGGGGCACTATATTCATCATTGAATTAACCAAGTGATGCTCTAATATGTGAATGTGCTGTTAAAAGGTGAGGCCAAGTTGCAGGATATGAGTATCTGGGGGCATGACGTTGGAGATATATCTCATTGGAATTATCTTCCTTTACTGTATTTTCCAGCTGTCATGAAGTGAGCAGCTTTGTTCTACCACACATTTCCACCATAATATTCCTGCCTTGGAACCATCTCACAATGGATGGAAAATTATCAGCCAAAATAAATAACTCTTCCTTTAAATAATGGATGCCACATATTATTTCTCAGCAAAGAAAAAGTTGATTAGTACCCCACCAATAGAATATTCAAGGGTGGAGAAGTTTAAACTGTTTTGAGTTATTAAAGGTGGGAACCTCAGGGTTCCCTACTTCCTGTTGCCTGCCTAGAGAAGTCTTCTGCTGCATGCAGTTATATAGGGGCTGAGAAGACCCTGCAGATATTGTTGAAGGGGGCTTGGCTACTGCTCTCACTGGCAGCAGAATTGGCATCATCAATATGATGTTGGTTTTGCAGGCATGGAGAACTTAATAATTTTGAGATCATAGAGGATTCCACTCAGATTTCAGATGAAGGCCTGGGAGGCCAGGCAGTGTGGGGTAGAATTCATGTTCTGACAGGAAGCTCATGAAATGATGATGGTGGAAGCTTTTAGTAAAAATCTGGAATGGAGAACTGAGCACATAGAAAATTAGAGGTGCTACAAACGTGGAATATCTTTTGAGAAAAACTGCAGAGAGTGAGTTAGATCCCTTTCAAGAAAGAAGCCATGTGGGCTCCAAAAAGCAAGGCCTTAGGGGTGGGACTGCCGAAGTCTTTTGATGCCAGGCAGACAGCTATAAAAATTTTTGTCTGTATTGATGAACTTAATTTTTTTCTTTGGCTCTCTCCCTATCTTCTATTTCCTCATTCCTCAGTTTTGAATGGAAAATTTACCCTCTGCCCATTCCACCACTGTATATTGTAAATACGTAATCTGCTATTTTTTCATACATTCTCCCAGCCTATATTTTGGCTTAACTCTTAGTGAAAAGTTTGTATTCGGAGTTTTGAGTAAGGTTGGAATATTTTAATATTTGAGAACATCAGGAGAAAGGCATTATGTATTTTTAATTATGAAATTGACATGAGATTTTAGATATCAATTATAGTAAGTTGTGATTTATGGCAAAATTTTCCCAAAGCCCATGTTTTAAAGGCTTGATTGCCAGCTGATTGCATTACTGGGAAATGGTGTCTAGTTGGAGTAAATAGGTTACTGGCAGCATGACATTATAGGATACAGCTTGTTGCCAAACCCCTTCCTCTAGTTCTTTCTCATTCTGCTTCTGACCACTATAAAGTGAGCAGAGTATTACTTTACATTTTCCTGTTGTCTCGATGGTTTGTCTTGTCTGAGGTCAAAATTAGTGGAGCCAATGGATTCTTTTTTTTATTATTAAATTCTTTTATTGGTACATTATAGGTATACAACACAATTACATTTCTCATTGGGAATTGTACCTTTACATAATGCATCTTGGTTCTTATTTTTTCCCCATTCCTAGCCCTCCCTTCATGCCCTCCACCCTTCCCTATTTACAAAGACTTTATTTCCATTTTTTCCATTTCTCATCATTTTTCCTTTCCCTTCTTTCCTTTCCCCTGCCCCTCCCACTACCCCTACCCCTTTGGCCTTTTCTTCCTATTTTGCATTATCGATTATTCATTCTAATCATTGGTATATTTTAGGTATACAATATAATGACATTCATAATTGGAAATTTGCACCTTTACATAATCACTCTTGGTTCTTATTTTTCACCCTTGCCCAGCCCTCCCTTCCACCCCTCCATTCCTCCCTATTTACAAAGATTTTGTTCCTATTTTTCCATTTTCTCATATTAATCCCATTCCCTTCTATCCTTTCCCCTAGCCCTCCCACTTCCTTCCCCTTTGCCCCCTTTCTTCCTATTTCACATTACCTATTATACACTGGAGACTGGATCAAGAAAATGTGTTTTTTTAAATAAAATGGAGTACTATTCAGCCCTAAAAAATGAGAAATTAGAGACATTTATAACTAAGTGGATGCACATTGAAGCGATACTCTTAAGTGAAATAAGTAGGACACACATGTATAAATACCAAATAGTTTCTCTGGTGTGAGAAACTGAAAGTGTAAATGGATTCTTATTATGGTTAATATGTAAAATGACCCTCAAAATTCCCATGTGAATGTAATATTATTGGATCATGCTGGTACTGTACTCATTAGTGGATTAATGTATTGATAAGTTCGGTAGCAGAATGTTTTATCAGGTGGTGGTGTAAATGACAGAGCTAAATGATTTTCAAAATTTGAAAAGATTTCAGTTTCATCAAAAGGAAAGAGTCTGAAAAGTTTAGGTTATGGATAGAATAATTGCTGAAATATTAGCATTAAAAATAATTCAAGTACTTCAAATCACAGTAATAAAAAAGATGGCTTAAAGACATCTATGGAATAAACCCATCCTTTCAAGGCTCAACGGTACAAAATTCTAAAGATTTCATTTGAGAAAGTGAGCCCCAGTGAGCCATACTCATTCAGAACATCAAAGGGAAATGTTTCTCTGAGTTCTGCCTTCCTGGCACTCTTAGGCTGCAGCAGCCGTGATACATGAGGCCTGACTACTGCCTGAGATTGTAACAGACCATGAAATCATAGATAGATATGGTGCTTATTTTACAGGCATGCAGAATGCAATAGTTGGGGGAGGATTTCACCAAAAATTAAGAAGTGACAAACAAAGTAATGTGCCCCTGAGGAGGCAGTGTGTGAAGCTGTATGAGTGAAACTGGAAGTTGAATGTTGGCTTCAAGACATTGGAGATTCCAGGAATATGAAAAGTCTGCTGAGGAAAGCTGAAGGCAGTGAACAGAAACTCCTTGAGAATGGCCATGAAGGCCAAACCAGCAATCCTATAGGTGTAGGCATGGGGCCACCAAACCCTTTTGAATCTCAGATCTTACAACAGCCTAACCTAGGTGCTGGACATGGAGCTACAAGATCTAATGATCACCCTGCCTTGATTAGGCCTTATTCTTATCCCACCACTGCTATCCTTTTACTTCCTTTTGGAATGGGAGATTTTTGTCCTGTTCATTTGTCTTTTGAAATTTTTTTTTTAGTTCATTTATTGTTATATTTTAGGTATACAATTCGTTTACATTTATCATTGGGTGTTTGTACCTGTACATGATGTATCTTGGTTCTTATTTTTTTTCCCCCATCACCTGTGCACCCCTCACTCCCTCTGCCCTTCCCTATTTACATAGATTTCATTTCCATTTTTTTCTCATAGTTTTTTCTTTCCATCTTTTCCTTTCCCCTTCCGCTCCCTTCACTCCTTCGTCTTTGGACCTTTTTCCCTATTTCAAATTATCAATTATTTATGTTAATCATTTTAACCCTTGTTTACACTATCAGTTTCTCACACTAGTGAAATTATTCAGTATTAACACATGTGTGTCCTATTTACTTCACTTAAGAGTATGGCCTCGATATGCATCCACTGAGCTATAAATGACTCTAGTTTTCCATTCTTTATGGCTGAGTAGTACTCCATTTTATAAAACAACCACATTTTCTTTATCCAGTTTCCAGTTGATGGGCAGTTGGGCTGTTTACAAACTTTAGTATTAGTAAATTACAAACTGTGCCGTTATGAACATGGGTGCACATATATCACTGTGGTATGATACATTTGATTCTTTTGGGAAGATGCCCAGCAGGGGACTAGCTGGGTCAAATGGGACCTTTAGTCCTAGTTCTTTTTTTTCCCATTAAGTTTATTGGTACATTTTAGGTATAAAATACAGTTACATTCATCATTGGGATCTTGTACCATTAATGAGTCTCTTGGTTCTTCTTTTTTCTTCCCTACATGCAAAGACTTTGTTTCCATTTTTTTCCTTTTCTCATATTTTTTCTTTTCCCATTTTTCCTTTCCCCTACCCCTCCCACTTCCCCTGCACCTTTAGACATTTTCTTCCTGTTACAGAATATCAATTATACATTTTTTAAATTACAATATCAAGATCTAGGAGACATTACCACAGATTTGACAGAATTTAAAAGGATGTAGAAAGCATATTTCAAAAATCTGTTTTGAAATAAATTTGACAACTTCTAAGAAGTACCTTGGAAGACAAATTAATGAAACTAACTCTGGAGGAAAAATAAAATTTGAATAGCACCTATTAAAGAAAGTATATTCCTAGCTTGAAAACCTACCTATATGACAACAACAGGCTCATAAACATTTTAACTGATAAATTATATCAAACAATTAAATCAGAAAAAAGAAGGAACAATTCTCCCCTCATATGAGGAAATCAACATTGTGTTAATCTTAAAATTGGATAAAGATAATAGAAGAAAAAAGTATGAACATAGATAGAAATTGGTTTAACAAAACAAACTATTAGAAGTCAGATCTGGCAGTATGTAGAAAGTGGTTTTATTATAGGGATGGCAGTGTTGGTTTAGCACTGGAAGATCCACCCCCAAAAGTCATCATTTTAACAGAGGAAAGGAAAAAGCCATATGATCCTGTCAGTAATTGCAGAAAAAGTATTGGACTAAATTCCACAGCTGTTCATGGTAAAAGCTATCAGGAGGCTAGAAGTAGATCAGAACCTTCTCAACAGATTAAAGACATGTACTCCATACTACCAGTGAGAACACCTTATATGAATGGAGAAGATACAATGCTTTCTCCTTAAGGTGGGGAACAAGGGCAGATATGCTTACTCTTTATCTGTCCTTTAAACTTTGAAACCTAGCCCCAACCAAAATAATCTGGCAATAAAATGACACAACTAGGATAGGATTGGCAAATGATCATCTACAGAGAAAATACTAAGAAACCTCTAGGAGCCCCTAGAACTTGTATTTGAATTTAGCAGGATTAGAAAACACAAGGTATGTATAAAAATTCAGGTCTGTGTATACTTGCTATAAATGAAGAATTGGATATTGAAATTTAAAAGTTATGTAAGAGTTCAAAGGACCTATAAAAGTTAAAAAGAATAAAACAGTGTTGGAAGACATTTAGTAACTAATTTTAAGACCTCTTCTAAAACTACAGTAATCAAGGCAGTGTTGCTGTAAGGAAAGACATATAGATCATTGGAATAAAACAGAGAATCTAGAAATAGAACCACACATATATGGTCCACTGAGTTTTGAAAGATTATTTAACATTAGCATTTTATAGAATATAAACTCAATTCAAGAGCTGAGGAAGAGCCAGTGATTGCAGCGAATGGCACTAGAACACCTGGTATCCATATATAAAAAATTAACCTCAACCCTTTATTTCCATACATGAAAATAACTTGAAGGGATCTATGAACCTAAATATGAAAGCCTCAAAGTATAAAACTTAAAGAAGAAATTATAAGGGAAAATGTTTATGAATTTGGGGTAGGCAAGAACTACCTGGGATACAAAAAACATGATGTATAAAAGAAAAAATTTGATAAATGAGATTCCATCAAAATTTAGAACTTTAAATGACATCATTAAAATGAAAAGTAGTCCTTAAACAGAGCATATTTACAATGCATATAACCTATGACCAGAATATATAAAGAACTCTTACAGCTCATTAATAGACAACCCAATTAAAAAGTAGACATAAGAAGATGATAAATAGCCAGCACACGGAAAGGTATGCAACTCTAGAATCAGAAAAATACTAAGTAGTACAATAATGAGATTGAATTATACACTCATTCGGGAGATGAAGTTAAAAGTTTTAAAAGCCTTGTCATGATTTTTTCTTTTTGTTGGATTCTCCCCCTTTGCCTTTAATTCTGCACGGATTACCTCCTCTGAGCTGGGAGAGGTGGGCCAGGGGCCGGGAGCAGCGGTAGGGATGTTGGCCCGAAAGCCCCTTCCTCTGGGCCGGGAGCAGCGGGACGGTTGGCAGCCCGGAAGCCCCTTCCTCTGTACTAGGAGCAGTGGTACGGTGGCTCAGAAGCCCCTACGTCTGGGCAGGAATTCTTTAAATGCTGAGAACTTGATTAGCTCCAGTACAGTGGTCTGGTGGTTCAGTGTCCTCTGCGTCTTTGTAGTGTGGAACCAGGTGGCTGTACAGAGAAGAGACCAAAGGAGCGGGGAGGTTCCAGTGGATTGCTGCCAGGGTGCGGGCTGATTCAGCGTTTTCAGCGTGACTGGCAACCTCGCGACTCCGTCCGCAGACCTGCCTGTCTGCAGAGGGCTGATTCGGTGTTTTCAGCGCAACTCTGTTTCCATTTTTTTCCTCATATTAATTCCATTCCCTTCTTTCTTTTACCCTACCCCTCCCACTTCCACTTCCCCTTTGCACCTTTTCTTCCTATTTCACATTATCTATTATACCTTTTAGTCCTTATTTCCACTTTCAGTTTCTCATGCTAGAGAAACTATTCATATACCAGAATTCTTGAAGTAGTTTTATTTTTAATTTTTGGAAAAAAAATGTACACAATCTTTTTCTATAATACTTGCAGGCACTTATATTCCCAAAAATTTATAAGGATTTCCTCTCTTCATTCTCAGTAGCATATATCATCTCCCTTTGATAATAACCATCCCAACAGGTTTAGGATGATATCTCACTCTGGTTTCTATTTGCATTTCTCTAATGATTAATGATGTTGAGCAATTATGCATATGCTGTTGGCTCCTTATAAGTTTTTGAAATGTAACACATGTTATGCCTTTCTGAAAAGTGTTACTTAGGTTGTTTCTTGGTTTTTGATTTAAAAAGTAGCATTCTATGGTTTGAAAAAGTTTGAAATTCATTTATATCTAATAATTATCTAGTAATTTCAGATTTTGTAGAAAGGCACTGTTATTTCCTTTTTCAGATCATTAAAAGTATAATTATTTTTCCACCAAGATATTTTTACCTTTTATTAGTGGATATTTTCAATACATAACAGTGAAGTTCATTTTGGCAGCTTCTTTTCAGACACAGGAATATTATGTAGAATATATGAAAATTCAAAAATAGATCCACAAAATATGACCCAATCAAAGATGTGAAATTAAACTAAATAAGCAACTCTCTAAAAATGTACAAATGGGCAATAAGTATATGAAAAAAATATTCATCATCTTTAGCCATTAGTGAAATTCTATCACTACTATCAGAATATTTACCATCAAGAATACAAAAAGTAACAAATGTTGTGAGGGTATGGGAAATAAGGATCCCTTTCAAACTTTTGGTGGGAATATAAACTACTGAAACTACTAAGGAAATCAGAGTCAAATCATGTCATTTGCTATCCTAGGGATAAAATTTGAGAACATAACACTAAGTAAAATAAATCAGACATTTAGCTATCTCATAGTTTCTGTAATATGTGAACCCTAAAATATATATAAATAAGGGAGTAAAATATTTAAGATGTAGTAAGAAAAAGAAGACAAATTTCTTGAAGATGGGTGATGGAAACCTAGATGGAGGTTGAAGTAAGAGAATCAAAAATGATCATGACTTCTTTGATCATTTTTATTAGCATTACTTGATTTAGTGCTGAATTGTGTTGGTTACTGAGTTACTTATCTATTTTGGATATTAAGTGTACAAATTACACACACACACACACATATATATAATGTTTCATACCTTAAATATATGCACACATATATATAATATACATTAAATACAGTATATATTACAGATATGAAAAAAATAGTTGCATATGAGTTTGCCAAAATGATTATAAAATTTTACCTTCCTACTAACAGGAAAATTAATTCAAATTGGTTACACTTGCCAATACTGTGGTGGATCTATCTTAAATTTTACCTTGTGTAGTGATAAACAATGATATCTCACCATAATTTTAATTTTCAAATACATAGTAAAAAGTTTGTGTATTTCAGTGTAGATATTTAATTACATATATGTGTATATATATAAATTTTTCAAAGTATATAGTCAAATATTTTGTCCATTTTGTTTGGTTTATTATCTTACTATTAAATTGTAGGAAACATGAGTATATAAGTAGATATAGAAGCACCTATTGCATTGTATTTATGTATATGCTTGTCTTTCTGGAAAATCAGTTTTGATAATAAAAGTCTTGAATCTTGAATAGCTTCAATAATATATAATTTGGGTAAAGTAAAATCACCTCTTTTCAGTGTAAAACTCAATGGTTTTTAGTGTATTCACAGTGCTTTGTGACAATCATATCTAATTTTACATTTTCATCATCTTAAGTACTTTGTCACTATTTCATTATCATCCCTACCCATTTTCACCTGCAGCCTAAGACAAAAATCTAATTTATTTTGTTCTTATAAATTTGCATGTTATGAATATTTCATAAAAATTGAACTGTGCAGAAAATGAAAAATGTCATTCTTGAATGAGAAGCTGACTTTTTATGCATTATCCAATGATTTTAATTATTTGTGAGCCAAGCTTCATCAAAAATAACATTAATGGTTAGGAGTGCATAAGTATAATATATCTCAAAAGCTACTTCAGTTATTCCTGATGTAAAGACTGTATATATGTACTAAAGTTGGCAAATTTTTGTTTTATATGGTCAATTTTCAATTTTTCAATTAATGATATGATTTGAAATATTTTGGTGATATACAATCAAATAACAGGAAAGGAAGACATGATGAAAAATGTCTTTTTCTGTCTATGAAGGAAAAGAATTGGCAGTTGGCAATAATATGTACTTGGAAGATGAATCTGGGCTGTTTACATAAATTTTACCCCATCTGGCAACTAAATGAAACAAGAAACCTCAAAATGTTATATGATGGGTAAAAGTGTCATTTGAATTTTTATTTTTAGAAGCTATTCTTTAGAGATTTTTGTTTATGAACACCAGTAAAAATACATATCTCAGTTTTACAATTAGAAAAACCAGCTGCTATCTGAAAGCCTTGTAGTCTATTCAGAAAATCAGCAAGTGCTATAACTTCAGTATGGGATCAATAATTTGATGGGATTAATGGGATGTGATGAAAGCATAATGTGGAGCCTGGATAGAGGTGGTAGTTCATGGAATTGTGACTTTGGGTGCTGTATCTTCCATTTAGCCCCTTCGTCTTTTCTTCTTTTCCTTTTTCTGCTTCTTGGGTCCTCTGAAAGAAGCACCTTTGCTTCACCACACTGCTTCACCATGATGTTCTACCTCTTTTAGGAACCAAAGCAATGGGACAAATTACAGAATAAAGTTTCTGAAACTGTGAGCCAAATCAAATCTTTCTTTCTTTAAAGATGTTACTGTTAGGCATTTGGTCATAGTAACAAGAGGCTGACTAACATATGGACAAATAATAATTTTACATTTTTAGAGAATAAATTGTGATGTTACATGTTTAGAAAGTAGATTAATTAAATCAGGCTAATTAAAAATGCATTATACCATCCATATACTTATATCATAATGCATGTAATCATTTACTGTTTACCTCAACCTTAAGTATATATGTATATATGTGTATGTGAGTGTGTGTGGATGCACACACATAATCTTTCTTCCACTTTTGCAACTGAAAATGTGGCATAAAGAAGTTACAAAATGTAAAGGCTATTCGGCTTATAACAAATAGATGCTGCATGCATACAATATTACATCATTTTAAAGTTATACATTATTAAATGTTTAAATGGCTGAAGCATAGATCACAGGATGTGTAAGGAATAAGGACAGTCTGTTGTGGAGATATAAGCAAAAGTCTTGATTATATATTTGATAATTTCAACTATGTTTTAATGAATTATTTTATTTTTTATCTTAGGGGATATTTATTGTAGTACTGACTTTTAAATGGGGTGTAAAACATGAATTTGAATATATTAATGTAACTATGTAATGTTTCCATGCAGATATGTGTAGTGTAATGTTAAAACCATACTAAACATATTTACCTCATATTTATATTATATAATATAAAAATAATATTAAATATTATATACAGTATGTATACATATATATATTCAGCCATAAGACATGAAATTCCCTCCTTTGCAGAAACATGGATGAAACATATCATTATTTTACTGAAAAAAGCCAATCATAGAAAAGTAAGCACTGCATTATCTAATTCAAATGTAAAAACTAAAAATGTTGATTGCACAGAAGTTGAGAGAATAGAAGCCAGAGAGAGCAGGAGGAGAGGATCGCCAATAGGTACTAATGTTTACTTTGATAGAAGCTGGAAATTCTAGTGCAGTATTGCACAATAGAATTAATATTGATAACTATAGTGTACTGTATATTTCACAAAGCTATTGGAAGATTTTTTTAAAATAAGATAATAATTTTATAAAAACAAGTGAACATGTACTAGTAACTGTCATTTACATTACACTGAATT
>NW_004624852.1:6597324-6631340 GCF_000247695.1 Heterocephalus glaber | reverse complement strand
ATAGGAAAAGACTTTATGAACAAATCTTCAGTAGCATGGGAGCTAGCACAAAGAATCAACAACTGGGATCTCATCTTATTAAAAAGTTTCTGCACTGCAAGAGAAACTACCAACAGAGCTAAGAGACAACCTACAATGTGGGACGAAATATTTAGCAGCTGTAGCTCAGACAAAGGTCTACTATTGAGAATATACAAAGAACTGAAAAAAATCAGAACCCTCAAATTCAAAGGCCCAATTCAAAAATGAGCATTGGAAATGTACAGGCATTTCTCAGACAAAGAAGTGAAAACAGCAAATAAATATATGAAAAAATGTTCGACATCATTGGTCATTTCAAACATGCAGAAGAAAACAACACTGAGATTCCACCTCACCCCAGAAAGAATGGCTGCTGTCAAGAAATCAACCAATAACAAATGCTGGCAGGGGTGTGGAGTGAAAGGAACCCTTCTCCATTGTTGGTGGGAATGTAGATTGGTGCAACCACTGTAGAAATCAGTATGGAGATAGCTCAAAGAATTAGGACTACAGGTCCCATTTGACCCAGCTATTGCCATATGGGGAATCTTCCCCAAAGAATTGAAAGTATCAGACCACAGCGATATATGTGCACCTATGTTTATAGTGGCACAGTTTGTAATAGCTAAAGCTTGGAAACAGTCCAAGTGCCCATCGACTGGAAACTGGATAAAAAGATGTGGTTTTTTTTTATAAAATAGAGTACAACTCAGCCATAAAGAATGAGAAACTAGAGACATTTATAGCTAAATGGATGTATATTGAGGCCATACTCTTAAGTGAAATTAATAGGATACACATGTGTAAATACAGAATAGTTTCTCTAATGTGAGAAATTGAAAGTGTAAATAAGGATGAAAATGATTAAAATGAATAATTGATAATTTGAAGTAAGAAAATGTCCAATGGTTTGGGGATGGTGGGAGGGGAAGGGGAAAGAGAAGAAGGGAAAGGAAAAGTTATGAGAAAAAAAATGGAATCAAACTCTGTGTAAATAGGGAAGGGTGGATGGGGTGAAATGTTCACAGGTAATGGGAGAAAACATAAGAACTAAGATACATCATGTTCTGGTACAAACACCAAATGATAAATGTAAATGTATTTTATACATGAAATGTACCAATAAATAGATATATAAATTTTAAAAAAAGAAAATGGCCATACTGTCAAAATCATTATACAGATTAAATGCAATCTCAATCAAAATACCAACAGCATACCACCCAGAATTAAATAAAACAATTCTGAAGTTCATTTAAATCCAGAAGATTCTTAAAATAACAAAAGTAATTCTGGGCAACAAAGGCAAGGCAGAGGGCATCATGATCCTTGATTTGAAATTATACCACAAAGCTAATGTGATCAAAACAGCATGGTACTTGCACAAACAAAAGACCAGTATATCTGTTGGAACAGATGTATGATGCAGAAACAACTCCAAACACATCTAGCCACATTGTCTTTGACAAAAGGGCCAAACACTTTCATTGGAAGAAATCATCTTTAATAAATATTACTGGAGAAGGGTTCCTCCCCCCCCCACCAGCATTTGTTATTGGGTGATTTCTTGATAGCAGCCATTCTTTCTGGGGTGAGGTGGAATCTCAGTGTTGTTTTCATCTGCATGTCTTGAATGACCAGTGATGTTGAGCATTTTTTCATGTTTATTTGCTGCTTGTACTTCTTTGACTGAGAAATGTCTGTTCATTTTAGAGACCTATTTTTGAATTGAGTCTTTAAATTTGGGGATCTGATTTTTTTTTTTGTTCTTTATATATTCTATATGGTAGTCCTTTGTCTGAGGTACAGCTGGTAAATTTTTTTTCCAACATTGTAGGTTGTCTCTTAGCTCTGTTGGATAAATGTAAATGTATTGTATACCTAAAATGTACCAATAAAAGAATTTACACACAAAAAAAATAGAGCTCGAAAAACTGGCTTTCCACATGCCAAAGACTAAACCTAGACCCATATCTCTCATCATGCACAAAACTAAAATCAAAATGGATCAAAGTTGTAAATATACAATCAGAAAGACTAAATCTTCTGGAAGATAAAATAGGTAGAACTCTTGCAGATATTCATGTAGGAAAAGTCTTTAAGAACAAAATCCTTATTGCATAAGCAAAGGAAACCACCAGAGTGTAGAGACAACCCACACAGTGGGAAAAAAAATTGCCAGCTTTTCCTCACACTAAGGGCTAATATCTAGAATACATGTAGAACTAAAAAAGAAACTCAGACTGCTAAAATTTAAAGATCCACTCAAAAAGTGGGATCTAAAAATGAATAGAAACTTCTAAGATGTGAAAGTTAGACATGGTAAAGGAATATATGAATGTTCAACATGTTCAACATCACTGGTTATTCAAGAGATGCAAATTAAAACAACATTGATATTGCATCTCACTCCAGGAAGAATGGCTAGTATGAAGAAATCAACCAATAACAAATGCTGTTAGGGCTGCAGGGAAAAAGAAACCCTTCTCCACTGTTGTTGGGTGTGTAGAATGGTGCAACCACTGTGAAAATCAATGTGGTGATTCCTCAGAAAACTGATGCCATTTGACCCAGTAATTCCCCTTCTTGGTATCTTCCTGAAAGAATTAAAAGCATCATAACACAGCTATACATGCACACCCATGTTTACAGAAGTACAGTTTTTAATAGCTAAATCTTGAAAACAGTCCAAATTCCCATAAACCAATAAATGGATAAAGAAGATGTTGGTTTTTTTATACAATAGAATACTACTCTGCCATCAAGAAGGATAAACTTGAGACAATTCTAATTGATGCCTCTTGAGATCATACTGAAGTGAAATAAATCAAACACACATGTTTAAATATTTCTTTTTTTTGACATGAGAAATTGAAAAGGTATATGAGGACCCAAATGTATAATAGATATTGTGAAAGAGGAAAAAATTGTTCAAATGAGAAGAAGAACAAGGAAAGAGCAAGGGGGGAAGGAAGGAAGGGAAAAGAAAAAAACAGAGAATAGATCCAAGAAATGGAAACAATGCTTTTGTAAATAAGGAGGAGAAGAGTGGTTGAAGGGAAGAGAAGGAAATGAGAAAAAAAAGATGAATCAAGATATGTCATGTACCAGTAAAGTTTTCCTATGATAATTATCATTATGTATATCCAAAAATATACCAGTAAAATGAATAAGGGAACAATTAATTACTACCGCTTATACCAAGGAACATAAAATAAACAACAACCAAATGAGAGGAAATACACAAACTCTTGCAAAAAAATAACCCTTAATGTAAATGGTCTGACTATTTCAGTTTTCAAATGCAGACTGGTTGATCAAATTAAAAATAAGACCAAAATTTTTGCTGTCTTCATGAAACATCACTCAGTAACAAAGATGTAAAAACTAAAAGTATAAGAATCAATAATGATATTATAGTCAAATGGAGTCTGAAGGCAAACAAACAATCATAGGCATACATGCAGCAGAAAAAAATGTACTTCAAGAAAAATTGGTTAGAAAACACAAATTAGTCCTTATATATTGTAAAATTTAACAATGTATCAAAAATGAAAGAATGTAAATAAATATGTACAGAATGTATGATCTCCTATTTTTGTAAAACAAAAACTACAGAACATAAAGAGAGACATAGGCCCAACATAATAATAATGAATTTCTTTGATCCTTCAGTCATGCAACTACATAGACCACCCAGGTAAAAATTCAAAACAGAAATATCTGAGTAAAATTATGCTATAGATCAAAAGGATTTAACAGATATTTATATATATTTCCAACTAGAAGCAGCGAATGCAAATTCTCTTCTGCAGTTCATGGAAATTTCTTCAAATTAGATTATATTTCAAGCCAGAAACCAAGTGATAGTACAAAAAATTGTTCCTTGCATTTTATCGAACAATCACAGAAAACAATTTGAGATCCACAGGGGAAACTAGAAGGTTTACAAACAGTATGGCAACTGGACAATATACTTTTCAATGAGCAGTGTACTATTGAAGAAATTAAGGTGGTGTAAAATCACATAGAATCAAATCAAAATGGGAACACAATTTACCAGAACATGTAGCACACAGAGTAGTTTTAAGAGGGATATTCAAAGTCATAAGTGCCTACATTAAAAAAATAGAGAGACCACTAATAAATTACCTAGTGATGTATTGTCAAGTCCTCAAAATAAATAATAAGAGCAAACTAAACCCAAGATGAACAAAGAAAACAAATTATTAAGATCAGAGCAAAAATAAATAAATTTGAGATTAAAGAATAAAAATAGATCAATACAATAGTTTTTACTTTCTTACTATATACTTAGTCCAAATCTCCACAAGAAATAGAGGGAACACTCAAATTATTAAAATTGGAGACAAAAGAGGCTCTTCCAAAAGTTATTTTTATAAAATCTAGATGATCAGAAGGAAATATTTTGAAAAAATATATGTGAATATATTGGAATATCTAGAAACAATAGATAAATTACCAGATACTTAGGAGCTCCAATAATTGAACATAAAGGGTGTAAAAGTTAACTAGATCACACTCTTAATTTAGTTACAAAGGATTATATCTCAATGTAATGCAGGGTATATATGACAAATATATAACTAGTGTCATAGTGAATAGGAAGAAACTGAAAACATTTATTGCCAAATATATAAAAGACAATTGTGTCACATCTACTAAGAGTGGTGAGTCAGAGAAATCAGGCAAGTTAAAGATATGAAAAGCATATAAATAGAAAAGGAGGAATTCAGATTATCCCATTAGCAGATGATATAATTATGTACCAAAAAAACATTAAAGAATCTACCAAAAATCTGCTAGAACTAATAAGCAAATTCAGCAACTAGAAGAACAAGAAACACACAGTAATCTATAGCTATCCTACATGCACCAGTAAATGAACTTGCTGACAATGAAATATAGTTTTTAAAAAGCCATTTACAGTAGCCTTATAACTATTAAAAATATTGGAATAACCTAAGTAAGTTAGCAAAAGACTTTGACAGTGAAGATTATAAAATATTGAAGAAAATTTGAAGAGAGTCTTCAATATTTTCATGGATTATGAGAATACTGTTAAAATGACGATACTCCCAACAGCAGTCCACAGAATGAGTGAACTCTCCATCAAAACACTGATAACATTCTTCACAAGTATAGAAAAATAAATACTAAAATTCAAAATGAATCACAAAAGACACTAACCAGCCAAAAATATCCTGAGAAAAAAGAATATTACGGGAAGCATCAAAATACTTGATTTCAGAATATAGTATAAAATGGTTGCAACAACGACAGCATTGCATTTGCATAAAAATATGCCTTAAACACAAGTAGAATAGAGTGAAATACCCAGAAACAAACCTACACATTTATAGCCATCTGAGTCCTGACAAAGGAGCCAAACACATAATTGGTGAAAATGAAAAATCTTTAACAAATGATGATTCAAAAATGCAATAACCACAAGAAAATAGCTAATGTACTCCTTCAGCCTGTATGAAAATCAATCAAAATGGAAAAAATAATAAATGTAAGTTATGAGACTTTTAACATCCTTAGTAATATCAAAAATTGACAAATGAAATTATATCAAATTAAAAAGGTTCTCCACGGGAAAGAAAACCATCAGCAGAGAAAAAAGAATATTTTGCCAATTCTTCATCTGAGACAGGATTAACGTAAAGAATATTGTATTGAAAAACAAAAAATTGACAATCATTAAGTGAGCTTCACAGACACTTCTCAGAATACAAATGCTCAATAAATGTATGAAAAAATGGTCAGCATTGTCAGCTACCAGGGAAATAGAAATTTTTAGAACTATTTCAATAGACACAAAAAATGCAAAAGCAAATATTGGTTCCAGATGATAATGTAAACATTTTAAATATTGATGAATATAGAAAGAAACTTTATAGGAGAAAATTAAAAGTTAAGTGGAAGAAGACAGGTAAAATGAAATGCTATGAATACTGATATTTTCATCTTAAAAAGTGAACAGAAAAATTCTATATAATTGATAAGTACAACAATAAAAGCCGGTTTATAATTTAAAATTAATTAATATATGTATTTAAAATAATTGAAGTACAGAAACACAAATGTCACTATGCCAGGCACAGAAAGACAAGTACCACATCATCTCATTCATATATGGGATATGAAAATGTTGATCTCACCAAAATTGAGAGTAGAATAGTGCTTATCACATCCTGTAGATATTAACATGGGAAAAGATTGATTAATAGGTACTAAGTTATATTGAGATAGAAACAAGAAAATCTGGAGTACTAGTACAGAAAATTGTGGGGGACTGCCCCATTGATTATGCCCAAATCAGGCTGTGAGCAGTGCAGGCTTTAAAGAGTTAACCTCACAATTGCCTTCTTTTGAGAAGTGAGTTTGACCAAAGGCTATATGACTAGATAATGTGACAGCTGAGGTCAGAGTGACTCACACCCAAATTCCATTCCCCAAATTAAGAATGTTTTGTCTCTTCTCTTATAAGCCTTGCTTGCATTAGGAATGTATCCCTAGCAACCACACATAGCCCTCTCATACTAACCTATGATGTCACCAATAAATATCAAGGGCTTTGGCTGGCCAGGGCCTTCACTTGCTCAAGTCTTTTGCTGCTTGTTCAATATTGGCCATCTTGGCTCCCCATTTTTCTGTTTCTTTAATTCCATCTTTCAGTTTTTCTTCTCGCCTTGTGTCATAGCCCTGACCAGGTGATTGGAACTGGCCATGGGGGTCTCCAATAGAAAAGGGGAAATATAAGTAAAAATGTTTTATTATACATTTCTAAAAGTCAGAGGAAATATTTTTTAAAGTTTTTAAAATAAAGAAATGAGTGATGTTTGAAGGGATGTATATGTTTAACCTAATTAAATATTACACAATTTATATAGGCATTAAACCATCATGTTAACTCATTAATATAACCATTAATATTTAAAATAATTAATATGAATCAGTAAGAATTAGAAATTTAAAAATTCACTTTAATTAAAAATCAGTAGAAGTATAAAATAATGATGATTCTCTTTATTAAAGAAGAAAGAAATGGCAAAATTTTTATCAGATGTGAAAAGAATCAAAAGATGTTCACAAAACTTAAAAAGTGATATGTATATGCATATTTTATCATATTTGTTATAGTTAAATTAATTTGTTTATTATACAACTTAAATCTTCTATAATGTATTCTGTCTCCCCCTCACTTTCTTTTTATTAGTAATGTTTGAGATACATAATAATTACATTTGTTTTGAGAAATTAATATATATATAAATATTATACCTTTATCATTTTGAATTCCCTTTCCCACTAAATGTTCTGTTCAATATTTCCCCAATTTCTCTTCCTCATCTCCAAAAAGTCTACCCACCCTCTATGTTGCTATCTTTCTATAATTTTTCTCTTGAAATTATTTACATTTTAGCTTTCCATATCAAAGAAGCCATGCAGTATTCAACTTTCAGTCTCTGACATATTTTACTCAGGATTATACCCTCAAAGTGTACCCATCTTACCATAAATGTTTCAAATTTAATTTTCATTATGGTATTCTATTGTGTACAAATGTACATTTTCTTTATCCATTCATCTGATGATTGACATATAGGACATATCCATAATTATTGTGAATTGTGGTGCTATAAACATAGGTATGCATGTATCCTTTTAAAATGTTGACTTTATCTCTTCAAAAAGATACCCAGGAAAGGTATATCTGTGTTAAATGAAATTTTAGTTTTTAGTTTTTGAAGGAATACATATAATGGTTTCCATAATTATTGTACTGCTTTACAGTCTCAAAAACAATATAGAAGGGCTCCATTTTCATCACATTTGTTGTTTTTTGAATCCCCTTAGTACTTGCTGATTTTCAATCCTGATGATGCACAATCTTACTGGAATAGGATGGAATGTCAGCATTATTTTAATTTGTGTTACTCAATGACCAATGATTCTGGACATATTTCATGTACTTATTACTTGTACCTCTACTTTTGAGAAGTGTGTATTCATTAAAATTACACCTGTTTTGATTCTTTTGTTTTTTGTACCATAGATATTAGTCCTCCTTTCAGGCAGCAGTTGACAGAAAATTTATTTTGTTTTCATAGGTTGTCTCTTCACTCTGTTGATTGTTTCCTTGGCTGTGAAAAACCTTTTTAAATTTGATATAATCCCATTTGTGGAATCTTGGTGTTATTTTTTGTTCAACAGTGGTTCTGTTCAGGAAGGCCTTGCTTATAGTTATGTATTCAAGAGTTTACCACTTTTGTCTAGATTCAATATTTCTGTTCTGATATATATTTCTTTGATTAGATTTATTTGACTTTAGTACAGAGTGAGAGATGTAGGTTTTGATTCATTTTTCTGCACATGGATAACAAGTTTTCCCAGCACCACTTGTTAATAAGGCTATCTTTTCACCACTGTATGTTATTGGTCCCTTTGAGAAAAATCAGCAATTCACAAGGAATGTAAATAGCATGTGCTACATGCATGTACCAACAAACTAAAAAATAAAATCATTTGGCTGAAGGTATTTGAGGTTGTTTCTCCATGCTCTATTGTATTCCACTGATCACCAAGTTTGGGGTTTTTTTTGCCTGTAACATGCTGTTTTATTATTGAAGCTTTGAAATCTGTGATTGTAAAGTTTTCTGCTTTGGTCTTTTTCTTCAGGATCACTGTGGTTATTCTATGTCTCTTCTGATGCCAAAAATTTTCAGATTATTTTTCTGATTCTGTGATGAATGTTGTCTATATTTTTGTAGAAATTATATTAAACCTATATATCATTTTGTTAACATGGACACTTTGACATATTGATTCTTTCTAGGAACACAACATGTCATTCCAATTTATAGTGTTATCTTTAATCTCTTTTATGAGAATACTGTAGATTTCATTATAGAGGTATTTCACCTCCTTGGTTACACTAATTCCTAGGCATTTAACTTTTTAAGCTACCACGAAGGGGATAGATTTCCTGATGCCTTTCTTGGTGGATTCATTACAAATGTATAAAAAGGCTATTGAATTTTGCGTGTTGATTTTGTTTCCTGTAACTTTACTGGAGTTTTTAGCTCTGAAAGTTATCTAGTAGAGTTTTTTGGTCTCATACATAAAGGATTATGTCATCTGCAAGTACAGATAGTTGACTTCTTCCTTTCTTATTCAAATTCTTTTTACTTCTTTTTCTTGTCTAATTGCTCTGGCTAAAAATTTGGGTTTGGAGGGTGTACACCTTATCTTGTTCCTGATCATAGAAGGAAACCTTTCAGGTTTCCCCTATTTTATATTATGTTGGCAGTAATTTTGTCATAAATGACTTTTATCAGTGTGAGGTAAGGTCCTCCTATATCTATTTTCAACAATAATTTCATCATAAATAAATGTCAGAAAGTATGAAAATATATGATGGTTAATAAAGTATATGTACCAATTGGACTCTTGATTTTGGAAACATCAATAAAAAATGGTTGACAGCCATGTTCTGAAGCTGAACATAGTTTTGCTCCAGACCTCTTCCAAGTGTATTGATTTTTATTAGTTTTTGATAAATTTTATTTTTAAAATTCCAAAGGTACTTGTTTTACTAATACCTTATATGTCTTTTTTATAGCTAGCAACTTAAAATTCTTTAGATATTGTCTTAGTCTATTGTTTATTGCTAGACAAAATAACACCTATAACTTAAAGGTGGAGGGACTTATTTTGTGCATGATTTCAGAGGTTTCAGCCCGTTTGACCAAATGTGAAAACGTCATATTGGAAGGGCATGTCTGAGCAAAGATACCTAGTTAATTGCTTCCAGGAAGGAGAGTGTGGGAACAATGAGAGAGACAAATGGACCAGGAAACATGTATAGTACCTAAAATCACACTTCTATAACCACCCAGATACAGCCAGAAGTGTACCTTAATATCCCCTAGGGAGATCACAAGCCAATGAGTTTGACAAGGTAGATAATATTTTTAAACTATGTATTAAACAAATTGGGAAAATTAATTTATGAAAAAGAAAACATTTATTCCTGTATAATGGATAATTTAAAAGATATATACTTGTATAAATATATCAATGCTACATTAATATATGTATATAATGCAGAAGGAAAATATATTTAAGGTAGGAATAATACATCCATGCTGAAAAGTAGATCTTTCTGGTAACAGTACTTGAAAACAGATCATAGACAGTTATTTGTAATCATAGGCTCTATCTTTATTTTGTAAATATCTAAAAATTTTCCAGAAAATTTCATCCATGTGCAGGTATGCAATGTGACCCAATGACAATACAAACAGTATAGTAGATCTGGGTGTGTTGGGGCATGCCTGAAATGCCAGCCCTCTAGGGGCTGAAGCAGGGGAATCACTGAATGTTCTAGGCCACCCTGGGTTATATAATGAGTTTAAGACCACTTTGAGATACATATTAAGACCCTGTCTTAAAACAATAAATAAACAGCAACTAATGTAGGAAATCTGAACTGTGGAAAGACTGAAAGCCACTCAAAGAGGTGAAAGGAAACCCTTTATTGACCAGTCATCACAGAGAAGTTTGTACTTCAGAAAAACCTGAGCCTCAAGGGCTTGAAGAGGAGAGGGTTTTATACAGTAGTTTAAATTCAGGTGGGCTTGAGATGAGCAAGGAAGAAATTTACAAAAGCAGAAGTTTTTAGCAGATAAGCAGATTGTGTAACTGACTTCAGGTCAGTGGCTTCCTTTAGGAACAAGTTGTTCACATACCACAACAGGAAGTTTAGGGATAATAGGTGGAATATAATAGGATATACATTGTAAATGCTAAGGCTAACAGGATCTATATAACAGAAGCTTAGGGCTAACAGAAATAACATAACAGAACAGGATGTTCACAGGGATATTTAAGGCTAACAGAAACAATGTTTACCACTAACATAACAGGATGTTCAAACTAAAAGGAACATCTTGTGGTTATATACATTGTGGTTATATTTAAGTGTAATATATCTATTGGGAGGGCATGTGGGGCCATCGATTTCTGGGCAAGCAGAAACAAGGTATCGGTCAAAGGTTTAAATTTTCTACATTACAACCACAAAAAGGCAGTAGTTTCTGTTAGTAATTACATTGAGGACTATTTTCAACCATTTCATATAATTTATTATTAATGTAGCAGACATGCCCCTTACTGCTGATTTTGAAAAAAGTCTGTCATTCTGCATTTTAAGTCTTTTTGTATAAACCCACTTACAAGTGACATACATAATTTTTCCTCTGAGCAGATTTAATTTTTAATTTTCCTAGATGAACATTAACTAGGAAAAAGGTAATTGTTGTCAAGAGTATTCAAACTGTCAGAATATTCTTCAATCTAAAAGCTGTTAGAATCTGTGCAAAAGTAATTACTGAACTTCTATTCAACTGTAATAATAACCTGCCACTGATGACAGTAATTACTGGAAAAGTGTAATAGAAATCAAAGGAGCATTTTTCTTTGACAAGTGCATTTTGATGATTTACATTGGCTGAATAGTATTGACAATGATGATGTATTATACCATTCTTAATCACAGTTGGTATGATGTTACAGTTTGGACGGCTAACTGTTAGAAAGAGACTAATTGATTGTTTCATTTGAGAGTGTCCAAGCTCTCTGTACAAGGAATGCATATTTTAGTGAATAGAGGTTGAGTGTTATGAGTCCTTGCCTGTTTTACATCATTTAAACTGCAGATTTAAGTACATTTTCCCTGAAATAAAATATATTAATTGCAGTTAGGTCAAACTAGCAAGACAAATTTCTTATATATTCCAAAGTTTTGGTAACCCATAAGTAAGTCAAATGATACGTGCTTCTTTTAACTTGAATTGTCAGAAGTGGTTATCTTCACTCTGCATTCTTGGGCACACTCCCTATCATTACTTGATGATAAGAAAGAGAGAGCTAGACTTTTTGAAAGTGGGAGGCAAATTCACAAATGGAAAAAGAGGGGGGAAGGGGAGAGGAAAGGGAAGTAAAAAGGATTAATATGGGGCATATAACAACTCCCCATGATAAATGTATTCAATATGTATCACAAACATGCACTAATAAAAAAGATTAACTTAAAGGGGATTTTATGATATTATCACAGATATTATCAACAACCAAATTTGGAGGAGGTGGGGCATGGCCTTTTTTTTCATGAATTAATCTCAAGGTAATATAATATAAGTTACTTTTCTCTTATCAAAATGAAACAGAAATGAGACAGTGAAAAGTATTATAAATCTATTTCATAGAAGAAAAAAAGGTCATGAAAATTGCAAATTATTCAATAAAATTTGATATTTCATTTTTTACCTTGCTCAGTTTATTTTCTTTCCAATAGTTGGCTTTTATGCCATTTGTACTGAAAGGGGAACCTTTCATTTATTTACTGGTGAATGCATCACTGAAAGGTTGCAAGGTAGAAACAACACAAAATGTAACAAAAATACAATAGTATGTAGATCTCTATGTTAGTATTCAGGAAACAATATTTTATTGTAGATAAAAATACTTTTTAGATTTGAGAGAAGGTTCATTTTTGTAAGAAAAATAAAGTCAAACTAACTGAACTCCATATTTCTATTTTTCTTCATTCTAATATTGAGAGTAGATATTCTCAATAAACTAAGCCGAGTTCTTTGTAATAATTTAGTCAGTAACGCTCAGCTTAAGTAAACCAGCACCACTTGCATGTAAAAGTATAAACAATAGGTTAGAAAACATAAAAATAGAATTTGGATCCTCTGAAGATGGAGAGTAAATAAGCTTTCTTATGAACAGCTATGATGACAAATTAGGGTTCTGATTTCATTTTAATAACATTAGTTTTCACACCTTCATTCAGTATAAATTAGAAGAATAAGCATATTGAAAGTTGGATAAATTATCTTTTAGTTGATTTGAAATGTTTGGTTTTCCAAAGAGCAAAATTTAACAGGTGAATTTAAACTATAATTGTCTACATTTTCAGAGGAGTTACATATGATAAAGGAGACAATAATTTTTATTTTTTTGATCATTTGTGAATTATAGTTATAGACACACAGTCAAATAGGCACTAGCAAGTCTGAATGTTATTTACATATATAGTAGTTATCATTATATGATTTTAGACAAATCATAATCTTTGCTATCCTAATTTGTGAAATGAAGTAACAATACAATAAATCCCCAACTTATCTATGAGTTCCATTCCAGGAGAACATTCATAAGTCACGTTTGTTTATAAGTTTGACAAAGAGAGCCCTAAACACCTTAGGCACAAATATACAATGTGTATTGCTTTGCACTTCCTAGAAGTTCCCTCCATAATGTCACTGTTTCTCCATTTGATTCTGGACATCCTGGGCTCTGATTGAACACCATACACTATCCCATATTCTTAATGCGAGGCCCATTCATATCTGCGAAAGTTTCCAACTCAAATATTCTTAAGTCAGGGAATTACTGAATGTTCTACCTATCGTAAATAATTGTTATGAGAATCAATAAATAAAATGTATATTGAATTACTTTCTAATTTACAAAATATTCAGAGCTATAATGAAATTAAATTTTTGCTCTTGAAAATTTATTGCTTTGTTCTGAGAATAAAATTCTTGTCTATGTGTTTATGAAAGATACCACAGATTATATCCTGACATAAGTAGGGTTCTTTAGTCATGAATCAGAAATAAACCTCAACATTAAAGTCAGACAGGATGAAAAAATATGTCCAAATCATGCTTTCTCACTTGACAATAATCATTTGCAGATGCAGTGATGAAGAGCTAGAAACCCTACTGTGAGGTCATGACAACTGAACAAAAATCACTGATTCATCATAGAAAAATTTAAAATTGAACTAAAAATTAAGGTTCCTCCATATACTCCGCCTTATTCAGCCTGAATCAATTTGTTTCAAACATTGTTTTGTCTTCAAAATTAAGATTATTGTAATTTCCTCTTTCAGTAACATATAACATTTAGCACAGGTTCAAAATTTCAAATTATTCTAGTCAATAAATGATTTTAGAGGAATTAAGTAATACATAAACAACATACATACACTAAAAAGCATGGCTAAAGTAAAATAAAGATAAACCAATTTTTTCTATTAATAGGATCTTCATTTAGAGGTCCAAATTTTGTGCATCCCTGTAAATCAAGAAATATCTTGTAATCTGAGGCATTTATAGTCTTTCATTGGTTCAGTGCATTTTATTTATACAGAATAATGGTTTATATTTTGGCAAATTTGTACATTAAGAATGAGAAAGATGATCATCAGTGGAAGCAAAGGGGTTAATAGGCATGGAAAAGATCAGAGTACTTTATATGCATATATGAGTATGTTTTAAATCTTTTCTAAAGATAGACTTCTTTTTAAAACAATGTTTAGAAAACACAAATTATTTTTGATAGATTACTGTCTTCTAATAAGTGTAGTATCTGTTATGTCCTCAGTTTGAAAAATTCAATGAACACTAATTACATTTATGCTTCTTCAAAGAAAAAATTATGATAGATTAAACAAAGATCCTTTGCCTATTCAGTTTTCAGTTGCAGAATTTTTTTTCAGCTTCTCCCAGAAACAAAAAGAAATGCTTGTGCTTATTTTGCCTTAATGATTTGGATGTGTTTACATACAAATGTGTTTATATCTGAGTGCATGTGTGTGTTCAAATGAATAACTAAAATTCTAGCAAATATTTGAAATTTCATCTAATTAGTTGTTTACCATTTTGGTGAGCCAATATTATTCAGAGATTCTCTGGAATAGAAACATACTAAGAAAGATGCTTCTTTTTTTCCTTAGATCCAAGCTGATTGTGGCAAATCCCAGGAGAACGCATCATTTTACAGTCTGAACTATTGAATTTAAAACTAGAGTTATTGGTACATAGATATATTGGGTATTTCCACAGATAACCCTTTATAGTGTGTCCCCTTCCCTTTCTCCTTCATCCTTTCCCACAGCCCAAGTCTCTTGGACCCCTTCCCATTTGCAAAAGATCCATCTCCCTGTTTCCTTTTATATTTTTTTATTTTACTCTATACTCGTACTTTGTATTACTCAAATGAGAGAAACTACATGATATTTAAACTTGTGTCTGATTTGTTTCACTTAATATTATGTTTGGCAGTTGTATCCATTTCTTTAAAAAGTATCAATCTTACTTTCTCTATAGCTATATAGTATGCCTTATAGCAATATTTATTTTAGAGTTACTAAAATATAGATGAGAATCACATTTTAAATTAAATTCTTGTATACATAGGAAGCTTTTGGTGAATATGTTCTGAATGTCATAAAATTTGAACATAAAAGAAAAATATGTATATTTTCAGAATTAGTAAAATAATTCTCCAAGAAAACAAGAAGAGATTTGGATAAATTCCAAACCCAGCATTTCACCATGACCTACTTTAATGAACTCTATTGAAACTACAACTCTAAATGACCATGTCTCATTGTAATAAATCCACTTGTGTTTTTCAAGCCCTTACCACAGGCCTAGCCTTGTGTTGATCTTAATAGTGCTGCAACAGAAATCATTGTTCCTATGCTTTTCTTTTGTTGAGGCCTCAAGAGATACTGTATATTTGAAAGAGAAATACTCTAATTTTAAACTCCCTAAAACATCTAGAAATTATATGCTACATATAATAAATAAAAGAGCATAGATATTTTCTTAAAGGATTTGAGAGTTCCAGGTAACACAGCACTCTAATGTTATATAGAAAGTATGACCATATCAGAAAAACTCATAGTTCAAGGGAGAAAAGTGACTTAAATCATATAATAGCCAGTAAAATAAATCTGAATATGAACATTAAGGGGAGATGAAAAGCACATTGATATGATCTCACAAGTTGTGAAATTCTCAATTATTAGAAAAGGAATCCAGAGCAGATCTGTATGTCCACATTAAAGAGCAAACCCATTATCACACTATGAATATTCACTTAGAACCCCTACAATTTTGCTGCTAGTATTTTACAGACTTCTTTGGAAAGTTCTAGAGGCTATATACTAACAGAAATGATAACATATGCAAACATATAATTTATAATTATTCTTGTTAACATGACTTCATTTTGGTTCTTCAAGAAATTTATGATCTGGAAAAAGTTATGTTACTGGGAATATCCAATTCTTTGCCAAGTTGTAATAATACGACATCAGAAGCACCTGCTATGTATGTGCATTCTTTATCATTTCTACTACTCTATTCTAATTCAAGGCCTCTTCAAATTTAATTATGATTGTTGAAACAAGCTGTTAGTGAGCTTTTCCATTTTCCCTTGCTGTAATCCATTTGACATATTTTCAATTCAGGAACCTTAAATTACTCCCTACTATTTATGAGATGAAAGAAAATTAACTTTAACATCATCAAAAGTCTGAAACAACTTTCAGTCTTATGATTTTAGTGTTATCTCCAAAACCTTTCCCAAATATACAAATGTTCAAAAATTCTTTTGAATGTCATCTTCCTATTTGCCAAATCCAATTGCCAGTGTTCTTGTTTTCCATTTTGTAACTTTCTAATGTTTGATACTCTTGTTCTTGTAAACTCCTGGAAACTAAAGCTTTCTTAAGCTTTTGTTGTTCAGTGGCACTTTTTTAATTTACTCCTTTCTACTTCTTGGTCTTCATTGCTGGCTTTTTTTTTCTTGAACAACGAGCAGATAGCCTTATTGTTAATTAAAAGATTTAAGCAGTTATACTGCTGACAGCTAAGTTAGCTAGAAATTATAAGGCAGTTAGACAAGGCTGAGCCCTCATCATAGAAAACAATTGAGGCATATTCACTGAATTATAGCATTATAAAAAGAGAATAACTACTACACCCACCTACTTCCCCTGGGGATGAATAGCAGTGACTGACATTCTAAATAAACTTCAATCACCTTAATTTGGGCCCAAACCATCCCTAGCTGGCCCATTTCTTCTGGGAAATCCGTTGATGATTGTTTGCTACGTGACTGTCTTCCCCATTTGATCTCAATTTGATCAATATTACCTGGGCAACTATAGATGTAATCTTATCATTTGATCATGGTTTTGCCCTACTTCATGCCCACCTTGTGATTTTTCACTGGATATAATAGTTTTGTTCTACTTTGTACCCACCTCACTTTGTAACTTTGCCTCATAAAATACCTTTGAGAAGTGGGGTGCGCAGCCAACCCACTTTCCAGGTGTCACCTCCTGTCCCTCTCAGACAGAGCTGTCTTTTCCTCAAGAAATATTCCCTTGCTCTTAGCCTCTGTTATTCCTAGAATTTATTCCATGAATTTAGACAACACAAACTCATGTTTTAGATATATAGCAGGTTAGAAATTATATTTCCCTTGTGTGGATTACTTTGCTTCTTTGGATTACTTGGTGCCCTATATCAATTAGACACTAAGCTCTCCTTAACTTTGTGTTATCAGGTATGCCTGGTTTCTTGCATCTTATTCTTTCCATCTGTTTTATTATAGAAGTAGTATCAGACTTAGCTAAGGTCAATACCTTTATGTTCTGACATATGCTTCTTCAAAGTTCTCAGAAAATTTATACTTATAATTTCTCTTCTTGCTCTTTATATTTAACTTCTCTCTTGAGGGTCTATTTCCCATAAACATTTGCATAGACTCAAGTTGTTCTTTACAAAAATAAGTAAATTGTAAACATTCCAGTCATTATTGTGAGGATATAACACACCACATTCTTTGGAATGAATGAGACTCAATAAAATATTTTAAGTTGACACTGGTCAGCACACCACATTCCCTCATTCCCTCTAACTCTGGTGTTGATATAGGGAGAAGAGATGCAACTACTAAACCTGCTAGATATCCAAAACACTAGTTGATGTGCTCTAAAATTGAAGAATGAATTCTAGGAACAACAGAGGTTGAAAGTAGGAAAAGTTTATTGAGAGAAAGATAGCGTCTGTCTAAGAGAGACAGAAGAGGGACTGGAAAATGGGTTGCTAGGGAACCCTCTTTTTCCAAGGGTTTTTTTTATGGAACAAAGCCATGAGCTGAGGCAGGTTTATGGTGGTACAAAACTAGTCAACTAGTAAGATTACAAGTACAGTCACTTTGTTGGTATTGGTCCAATGTGAAATTACAAGGTGGACATGAAGTGGGACAAAACCACGATCAATCAATAAGATTATAACAAGTATAGTCACTTAAGTATTATTGTTCAAATGGCAATCCAATGGGGAAGCAAGTCATGTAGCAATTGTACCAGGAATGAACAAGGATTTTTGGTAAGGAATGTGTCAGGGACCTTTCTAGGAAGGGTTTTCATCCCCTACCCAGTTCATTGATATCTATGCAGAATATCAATCACTGTTATTCATCCCTAGTGGAAGTACATGGTTATAGTAGTTTCTCCCTTTTTAAAATGCTAACTGGTGACTGTGCCTCAATTGTTTTTCTAGGCTGAGGACCCAGCTTTGTCTAAGTGCCTTATAATAATTTCTAATTAACTTAGCTATGTGCAATAATGTGAGCAGGCCCCAGTGAGATAAGCATAGTCAACAATTTAAAATATCTGATTAAACATAGTTCAACAGACATGAACAGCTATTTTACCAAAGAGGAATTGTTATATTGTGTATATAATATATATATTATATATATATAATATATATATATATAACTTATGTAGTTAAATGAACATTTGAAAGAATACTCAACATCATCAGATATAGGAAATAAAATTATAATGATCACTAACATGTCACTACTCATTCATAAAGCAAATGCTGACCATACTAGGCAAGCCATTCAGCCAAAGGGTGCCAACCACCTGGGCCAACTGGCCAGATCTAGACATGGAGGAGAGCAGAAAGACCATCACCCTGAGCTTAGAAAGATGGTGGAGTGTTGAGTAGCAAAAAGAGGGCCTCTCTAAGGCTTGGTGTTTTGAATTCAAGCCTACAGGGAGAGTGAAGGGAGCCACAGTAGTAAAGATGCAGCAGATTATGATGGTTGGTGAATGGTTGGAATCAGCACCCCCTTGTGTAACACAGATTTGCTGTGAGTGGAGGGTGACTTGAACCTACAACAGAACTGTACAGATTTCAGATCCACAGAGGTCAGGAAGCTCAACTCCAGCCTTGCAGCCAGAGATCAGCCTGTACCACAGTGGACTACACCTGGCTGGCTGAGATTAACTGACTCTAATCTGCATGTTGCAACTCATGTTGTCCACCAGTGACAGCAGAGACATGCCTTGAAGGGGATCTCCCTTTTTTTCTTTTTCTTCTCTTACCTTTCCCCCTTTCCTTTCTTTTTTTCTCCTCCTTTTTCATTTCTCTCCTATCTTGTTCCTCTTTTTGCTCTATTTTTGTTTTTTTTTTAATTGTTCTTATTTTTATAGGAGTGTGAATACAGTTTCTAGTTTTCCTGTTGCTGTTAGTTCATACTGTTCTCATATTTGTTCCTTCCTTCTCTCTATTTTTTTAACTCCAAAAGTTTATCTCCCTGTGTCCTCTAAACTTATTTCTAAACTTTCCCTCTCCTCCTATTTCATTAGCCCCAAACCTTCAAAGTATTTTTCCCAGAGGGTAAACTTGGCATATTGAAGGTATCATTTAGTGCAGACATATTGTTATTTAACCACAATTATTTTATATAACCACAATCTAGTTCACGTGGTTAAAGGTGAGAGATTAATAATTACAACAATTCGTGATTTTCTAAGCTATGTTTGATGCTATTGTTGATGCTGATTGTATTATTCTGGCTAAGGTGGCATGATTGTTCTAGTATTACCTAAGGGTCACTACAGACTCAAAACCCAAAGATCAACCCAGGAATTAAACCAAAAACATCACAACAAAAAAAAAGAAGATACTTAAACAAGATGCAAGCCAAGACTTTCAGCTCACCCAAGGCAAATCCAGAGGGCAACGAGGTGGAACAACCTAAAAGCCAACTACCTAGTCTCCCCTGAACAAGTGAAATAACAAAAATATCAACAAGTTTCCAAAAAAATTCAAAGGAGAAATAATTTCCCAGACAACTACAGAATGGAGACCAAAATGAAAGACATGCTTAGAGATTCTAGAGAAGAAACATATTTTAAAAAAAGAGGATCTCAGGAACAAGATGGAAAACATGAATGCCCAGCCTAGGAAAGAAATGGAATCCATGAAGTTGATTCAAACTAGTATCCAGGAGATTAAAAACTCTATTGAATGTATATACAAGCAAATGAGCCAATATGAAGACAAAATATCAGATATAGAAGCCAGGATTGTGGTTAGTGACCATGAAAACAGAGATTTCTTAAAAATAGCAAGGAATCACAAGAAATAAATAGAGCAGCTGATAGATGATACACAGAAGAATAACATAGATTGTTTAGAGTCAATGAAAAAGCAAAAGATAGTCCAAATGACATTAAAAAAACACTTTTCACAGAGGTAATGGCAGAAAAGTTCCCAAGCAGGGGAAAAGAATTTGACATACAGATGAGTGAGGCATACAGGACTCCAACTAGCTGTGATAAAAAATTTACGCCTGGAGATATTGAAGTCAAGAGTCAAGAAATCCAACAGAAAAAAATATTAAAAGAAATTAGAGAAAAGAAACAAATTACATACAAAGGAAAGCCCACCAGAATCACAGCAGATTTTTCAACATAAAGGCTCAAGTCAAGAAGGGCCTGGAGTGAAGTATTTCAAACCCTAAAAGAAAACAACCTCCAAGTCAGATTGATGTATCCTGCAAAACTATCATTCAAAATTGATGGAGAAATAATATACTTCCATGACAAAGAACACCTGAGGCACTTCATGAATACCAAATCAGCACTCCAAACAATTCTAAAAATTATCCTAGAAAAAGGCAAGGAGGATTATAGTTCCATGAACCCCAATACAATGAAGCCATCAGGCAAGGCAAGAAATTAAATGGAAAGGGGAAAATAAAAAAAGAAACAACAACAGTAAAATACCCTGACAATGATAAGTTAACATATATCAGCTACTAACATCTACATTAATAGTCTCAATTCACCAATCAAAAGAAATAGACTGGCAGAATGGATCAGGAAGCAAGATGCAACAATATGCTGCATCTCAGGAACACATTAATTCAAAAAGAAATACATAGACTGAAAGTAAAAGGATGGAAAACAGTATTCCATGTGAGAGAAACCCAGGAATGACAGGACAGCAGGGGTAGCTATTCTATTTACAGACAAAGTGGATTTCAAACCAAAATTAATTAAGAGAGACAAAGAACGTTACTACATCCTTGTAAAGGGAACAATCCAAGAGATAGAGATGACAATCATAAATACATATGCACCAAATACTAGTGCACCCAACTATATAAAACAAACATTAATAGACAGGAAAAATCAAAATCAAAAATCATATAAGTATGAATACAATAGTAGTGGGGGACCTCAATATTCCACTGTCACAAATAGACAGATCAACTACACAAAAAATCAACAATGAAATAATAGAACTGAACCAAACTTTTGAATGAATGGACTTAATAAAAGTCTACAGAGTTTTCCACCTCACAAAGTCAGAATATACATTCTTCTCACCTGCACATGGGTTGTTCTCCAAAGGAGACCACATACTAGAACATAGAACATGCTTAAGTAAATGTAAAGGAATCAAAGTGATACCCTGCATATTGTAAGGCCATGGCACAATAAAATTGGAGATCAATAGCAAAAGAAACCACAAGAGCACCAACACATGGAAATTGAATAACATCCTCCGAACACCCAGTCGATCACAAAAGAAATTAAAGAATGAATTAGTTTCTATAATCTAATGATAATGCCAGTATAATATACTGGAAATTATGGGACACAATGAATGCAGTCCTATGAGGGAAATTCATAGCAGTGAAAGCCCATATTTGGAAAACAGAGTGAGCTGAAAAAAGAAACCAATGCTGAACTTCAAGCTTCTAGACAAAGAAGAGCAAGTCAAACTCAAAACTCATACAAGGGAGGAAATTATAAAGATCAGAGCAGAAAGCAATGCAATGAAGACTGAGAGAATAATACAAAAAAAATCAATGAATCAAAGAGTTTGTTCTTCAAAATGATAAATAAAATTGACAAACCCTTAGCCAACCTTATTGAAAAAAGGAAATAAATGGCTCAAATCCATGCAATTAGGAATGAAAAAGGTGAAATTGCAACAGATCCAGCAGAAATCCAGAGGACCATCAATACCTACTTTGAGAACCTGTACTCCAATAAGATGGAAAACAAAGAAGAAATTAACAGATTCCTAGATAAATAGGAATGACCAAAGTTGAATGAAGAAGATTTAAATATTCTAAATAACCCAATATCAGTCAATGAAATTGAAAATATCATTAAATCTTACCAACAAAGAAAAGCCCGGGTCCTGATGCTTTCACTGTTGAATTCTACAAAACATTTAGAGAAGAGCTAATGCAATTATTTCTCAAACTCTTTAATGAAATTGAAAAGGAAGAAGTACTCCGAAATTTGATCCTGGAAGCAAGCATTACCTTGACACCAAAAGTGGAGAAAAACCCAAACAAAAAAGAGAACTACATGCCAATCTCCCTAATGAACATGGATACTAAAATTCTCAGTAAGATGCTGGCAAATAGAATGAAGGAGATCATCAAGAAGATCCTACAACCTGCCCCAACTGGGATTCATTACAGGAATGCAAAGATGGTTCAACATATATAAATCAATACATTTAATACACTATACTAACATACTCAAGGACAAAAACCATATGATCATCTCAATAAATGTAGAAAAAGCATTTGACAAAATCTGACATCCATTCATGATTAAGCACCCTACAAAAATCAGAAGAGATGATCTTTATCTCAACTGGATAAAAGCTGTCTGTTAAAAACCAACAGCCTACATCTTACTAAATGGTCAAAAACTGAAATGTTTCATGCTAAAATAAGGAATAAGACAAGGATGCCCACTATCACCATTCCTGTTAAATATAGTTCTGGAAATATTAGCTACAGCAATTAGACAAGAGAAAGAACGAAAATGAATAAAGATAGGAAATAAAGAAGTTAAATTGTCATTATTTGCAGATGACATGATACTCTATATAGAAGACCCCAAAAACTACACCAAAAGTTTTCTAGACTTAATAACCAAGTTCAGTAGAATAGCTGGATACATGTGAACACTCAAAAATTAATAGTCTTCTTGTACATGAATAACACAGTCACTGAGAGGGAAATTGGGGGAAAAACTCATTTCACAATAGCACTCAGAAAAATGAAATACCTAGGAATCAATCTAATGAAGGAAGTGAAAACTTCTATTTTGAAAACTACAGCACTCTTCCCGGGTCGGCCAGCGGAGAAGTGGAGGTGGTCAGAGGCTTGTCCAGCTGCGGCGTGCGGGGAAGGGCTTGAGTGTTGTTTTCCGGATCCTGGCGTCTGGAGGTGGTGAAATGTGTTATCTACAAAAGTGGATTAATTTCCATGTTAAATGAAAATGGCCAATTCTTTAAGGGGAGAAGTATTGAACCTGTACAAAAATCTGCTGCATCTTGGACGGGACTATCCAAAAGGAGCAGAGTATTTTAAAAGGCATTTGAAGAATGTTTTCCTTAAAAACAAAGATGTGAAGGACCCAGAGAAGATCAAAGAACTTATTGAAAGAGGCGAATTTGTAATGAAAGCGCTAGAAGCCTTATACTTCCTTAGGAAATACAGAGCTATGAAACAACGCTATTATTCAGATGTCAACAAAACTAACTGATCATTATTATTGTAGGTTGGCTGAAAATCAGTGCCAGCTGTTTATATCAAATATTGTGAAATAAACCTAAAAATGGCAACACATATGTAAAAACATCTGAGTTGTCTTACTGAGCTAAAATAACTTTCAATCTTTACTGATATTAAGAGCTTTGGCCACAACTTGGTGCTCAATTTTTATTACTAAAATAGCTATGCTACCAATTGTAAATGAGTACTCACTCAATATAATACACTTAATTCTCCATTTTACTGAGAGAACACCATTTACTAAACAAAATAATTTCTTACACATTTATTGCTCTTAACTTTTGAAGTACTTTTATTTTTGACCCAATTTGGTACACTGACAGACATGTTCAAGGTCTGTTAAAAAACAGACCCTGGTAATAATTTAAATGCAATTCTAGAAATATGAAAATTATGTCAGACCTTAAAATAGCCTGCCAATGATTGGCATTATATAACTTCAGTTATTTCCATTAATTTTGCTGCTGGCTCCTTCTGAGTCTTAAAACAGATGAATATTTATATATCAGTTGTTTTCTTCCATAAAACATAATATTACTTTACTTTTATTTCATAAAAGCAACTTATTTTGCATCTACTTCTATGGGTTAACATGACAATGGACTGAATCCTAACATGATTTTAAGTTTAAATAAACACTTAAACCTTTTTATAATATGCTTGGTAACTTTTAAAAATAAAGAATATTTCTAATTTAAGAGCTAAAAAAAAAAGAAAAAGAAAACTACAGCACTCTGAAAAAAGAAATCAAAGAGGATATCAGAAAAAGGAAAGACATCCCTGATTCCTGGGTAGGAAGAACCAATGTAGTAAAAATGTCCATATTTCCAAATTCTTTATAGATTCAATGCAACCCTGATTGAAATTTCAACAACATTTTTCACAGAACTTGAGAAAACAAACCAAAAATTCATTTGGAACAAGAATAGAACTAGAATAGCAAAAGTAATTCCAGCAATGAAGATGAGGCAGGGATATCACAATCCTCAACTTGAAACCATACTACAGAGCTACTGTGATAAAAAAAAAAAAAACAGCATGGTAGTGGTAAAGAAACAGACGGGAGGATCAATGGGATAGATTAGAATATGCAGAAACAACTCCAGGCACCCTCAGCCACCTCATCTTTGACAAGGAGCCAAATAACCTCAATGGAAGAAAGATAGCCTCTTTAATAAATGGTGCTGGAAAGCTGGGTTTCAACTTGCCAAAGTTTCAAATTAGGCCCATATCTTTCACCATGTACTGAAGTAAAGTTGAAGTGGATTAAAGATCTAAATATTAAAACAATAAACTTGGTGGAATATAGGTTAGGTAGAACCCTAAAAATACGCCGTAGGAACAGACTTCATCAACAAAACCTCAGTCACAGGGTAACTAGCACAAAGAATCAACAACTGTGATTTCATCTTATTAAAAAGCTTCTGCACAGCAAGAGAAACCACAAACAGCATGAAAAGATAACATACAATGTGGGAAAAAAATTTTAAAAGTTGTTCCTCAGACAAAGGACTACTATCTGGAATTTATAAAGAATTTAAAAAAATCAGACCCCCAAATTTAAAGACCCAATCCAAAAATGGGCATCTGAAATGAATAGACATTTCTTGGATGAACAAGTAGAAGCAGTAAATAAACATATGAAAATATGTTCAACATCACTGGCCATTCATGAGTTGCAAATGAAAGCAACACTGAGGTTCCATCTCACTTCAGAAAGAATGGCTGCTTTCAAGAAATTAACCAATAACAAATTCTGGAGGGGCTGTGGGAAAAAAGAATCCTCCACTCTTGCTAGGAGTGTAGACTGGTGCAACCACTGTGGAAATCAGGGAGGAGATTCCTCAGAAAACTAGGATTAGAGGTGCCATTTTACCCAGCTATTCCCCTTCTAGGAATATTCTTGAAATAATTAAAATCTTCCTACCACAGCAATACATGCACACCCATGTTTACAGTGGCAATTTTTAATAGTTAAATCTTGGAAACAGCTAAAATGCCCATCAACTGAAAATTGGATAAAGAAGATGTGGCTTTTTTAAAGAATGGAGTATACTCAGCCAAAAAGAAAGATAAACTAGAGACATTTATAGTTAAATGGATGCACCTTGAGGCAATACTCTTAAGTGAAATAAATATGACACACTAAGTATCAAACTATTTCTCTGGTGTGAGAAATTGAAAGTGTAAATGGGGACCAAAATATATAATAGATAGTGTGAAATAGGAAGAAAAGGTTCAAAGAGGAAGGGGAAGTAGGGAGAGGGTGTGGGGGAAAGGAAAGAATAAAAAGAAAAAATAGAAACAAAGCTGTGCATATAGGGAGAGGTGGAGGGGTTGAAAAGAGGGAAGGGGAAAGGGAAAAAATTAAGAACCACGATATGTCATATACAGATACAAATTCTCAATGATGAATGTTATCATAATGTATACCTAAAATGTTCCAATAACCCTAATGAATGAAAAAATATGTCACTATTCATCTATCATACTGGACAATTGTTTTTTTATTTTGTCCACCATAGGAAAAGGATAATGTTTTTAATAAATTATGCACAGAATACTGGATATTCATATTCAAGTGTATAAAACTAACACTGATCTTACATCAAACATATATTGTAACTCAGAATTAAACAGATACCTAAATGTAAATCCTGAAACCAGAAAACTCATAACATGGAGATACAAGGCTTCTTAAAATTTATCTTGAAAATGATTTGCTTTCTCTTGTCCTGGTTTCATTTTTGGCACCAAAAAACAGGTTAAAAGCAAAAATTAATATGTGATATCCCCATGCTGGATCTCTCCCAGAAGGAGAGAGCACAGGTACTTAGAGAAATGAAATTATAATTTGGATCTGGGAGCACTTATATTTCTCTTAAAGAGGTGGAAACCCAGAGAAAAGCAACCCACCCCCAGCAGAGTACTAGCCCATTCTCCTGGGATAAGCAGAATTTTTTTGGATAATTAATTAAAATATTGTTTGAATTCCCTCAACCTTCTCCTTTATCTTAGGATCAGGTTCTTGTTCTTCACTATCTCAGTTAAGTCAATTTATCACCTTTTAGTGATGAGTCTGGTAGGAAAGGAGTCTAAATTTAACCAAAGAATGATTAAATGGATTCCCTTAAACATTTTCTGGGTTCATTCAGCATGTCTCTTCATATTAGTGTTAGGCTTCTCCTCCTTACTTTTTAAATTAATCCATTTTATGGACCTTTAGTATTCTGAGGAATTTGGGGTATGATGAGTCTGTTAGGGAAGGAGTCTAAATTTAACCAAAGAAGTGCTGATATTGACTGCCTTGGATAACTTTAGCTGCTTTCTACAAGTTGCAGTCTTCTTAGAAGTACAATTTATTTTTGGAGTTAACCAATGCATTAATTTCAGTTGCATCTTATTGATTTGAATAAATTGGATGTGTTTCAATTTACTGCACCATTATATATATGGATTCTCAAATTGGTATATCTGTTTTCCAGGGGACTCTTTCTCACATTGTTTTCTGAATCCCTTAGATAGAAACACAGAGTTCATTGACAGCTCTGCTGTTTTATAAACATATAATTCTGCCTTACCTTTATAATTGCTACACCAGACTGAAAAGTCTTGGTTCAAATCGCTGGTCCAGACTAATAATTGAGAAGCTCTGTTCTGAGACTGTCACAGGCTGGGTCTGAGGGTCCCTATGACTGATAAAAGGAACTTAACCTACCACTTTAATGTAAGTATACAGGTTTACTGAATTCTATTATAGATACTGAATTTTCAGGATGCATCAATAAAGAGGCATGAGAAGGATTTATTAGAGGTATATATGGGAATGCACATGCAAGAGTGGAGTGCAAGGGCTCTAAGAAATGAGGCATAATAGAGCTGGAAAATGGGAATCTTTTATATTTTGGAAGGTGTAAATCTGTGGAATTTGATAATCTATAGTTTTAGTCATACTTTCAGTCTTGGTGTTATTAGTCAGTGGGACAAGATGGTCCACACTGTTATAAATAATCTACTTGTCAAAAAACAGGCTCTTTGTTGTGAGCAAAAGAAAAGTTTATTCCAGTGAACAGGGACTAGAATCAGGGACTAAAATCAGGAGATTTAGCAGCTAACAGGGAAAGATTTCATCCATGAGTGGATGGGCTAACTTTGTTTTTTTTTTTTTTTCCTTAAATTCTTTTATTGGTACATTTTAGGTATACTATACCTTTACATTTATCATTGGGTACTTGTACCTTTACACGATATATATTGGTTCTTATTTTTTCCCCTTTCTTGTCCTCCCTTCACCCCTTCTACCCTTCTCTATTTAAAAAGACTGTTTCCATTTTTTGTTTTCTCATAATTTTTCCTTTCCCTTCTTTCCTTTCCCCTACCCCTCCCACTTCCCCTACCCCTATGGGCTTTTCTTCCTATTTCACATTATCAATTATTCATTTTAATCATTACTTACACTTTCAGTTTCTCACATCATAGAAACTATTTGGTATATACATATGTGTGTCCTATTTATTTCACTTTAGAGTATGACCTCAATATGCATCCATTTAGCTATAAATGTCTCTAGTTTCTTGTTCTTTATGGCTGAGTAGTACTCCATTTTATAAAAAAACCCCACATTTTCTTTATCCAGTTTCCAGTTGGTGGGCACTTGGGCTGTTTTCAAACTTTAGCTATTGCAAACTGTGCCACTATGAACATGGGTAAACATATACAACTGTGGTATGATTCTTTTAAATCTTTTGGGAAGATATCCAGGAGGGGAATAGCTTGGTCAAATGGGACCTCTAGTTCTTGTTCTTTGAGGTATCTCCATACTGATTTCCACAGTGGTTGCACCAGTCTGCATCCCCACCAATAATGGAGAATTGTTACTTTCTACCCACAACCCCACCAACATTTGTTATTGGTTGATTTCTTGATAGCAGTCATTCTTTCCGGGGTGAGGTGGAATCTCAGTATTGTTTTCATCTGCATCTCTCAAATAACCAGTGATATTGAACATTTTTCATATGTTTATTTGCTGCTTTTATTTCTTTGTCTAAGAAATGTCTGTTCATTTTGGATGCCCATTTTTGAATTGGGTCTATAAATTTGGGGGGGTCTGAGTTTTTAAATTCTTTATATATTCTAGATAGTAGTCCTTTGTCTGAGGTACAGCTGATAAAATTTTTTTCTTACATTGTAGGTTGTCTCTTAGCTCTGTTTCTGGCTTTTCTTGCAGTGCAGAAGCTTTTAAATAGGATGAGATCCCAGTTGTTGATACTTTGCGGTAGTTGCTGTGCTACTGAGGTTTTGTTCATAAAGTCTTTTCCTATGCTAATGTCTTCAAGAGTTTTACTTAACTTATCTTTCAGCAAGTTTAGTGTTTCTGTTTAGATATTTAAATCTTTAATCCACTTCAATCTTATTTTAGTGCATGGTGATAGATATGGGTCTGGTTTTAATCTTTGGCATATTGAAATCCAGTTTTCCCAACACCATTTATTGAAGAGGCTCTTTCCTCCAGTGAGGATGGTTGGCTCCTTTTTCAAAGATGGGGTGGCTGAGTATGTCTGGAGATTTTTCTGGATCTTCTAATCTGATCCACCTATTCTCAGGTCTGTTTGTTTGCCAGTACCATGCTGTTTTTAATCACAGTAGCTTTGTAGTATAGTTTCAAGGCAGGAATTGTGATAACCCCTGCCATGTCTCTGTTGTCTAGAATTACTTTTGCTATTCCAGGTGTCTTCTGGTTCCAAATGAATTTTTTGATTGTTTTCTCTAGTTCTGTGAAATATAATGTTGGAAATTCAGTCGGCATTGCATTAAATCTATAAAGCAGTTTTGGAAGTATGGTCATGTACACTATATTGGTTCTTCCTACCCAGGGTCAGGGGATATCTTTCCATTTTCTTATATCCTTTTCAATCTCTTTTTTCAGTGTCCTACAGTTTTCAGTGTGGAGGTCTTTTCCTTCCTTTGTTAGATTGATTCCTAGATATTTCAATTTTTAGATGCTATTTTGAAAGGAATTGTTTCCCTAATTTCTCTCTCAGTGAGTCTGTAATTTGTGTACAAGAAGGCTACTATTTTTTGTGTTAACCTTGTATGCAGCTACTCTACTGAATTGGTCAATTAACTCTAGAAGTCTTCTGGCAGAGTTTTTTGGGTCTTCTAAGTAGAGAATCATATTGTCAGCAAATAATGACAGTTTAACTTCTTCCTTTCCTATCTTTACTCTTTTTATTTCTTTCTCTTTCCTAATTGTTGTGGCTAATATTTCCAGAACTATGTTGAATAGGAGTGGTGATAGTAGACACCCTTGTCTTGTTCCAGATTTTAGTGTGAAGGTTTTCAGTTTTTGACCATTTAATATGATGTTGGCTGTTCATTTTTCATATATAGCCTTAATCAAGTTTTTCATAGATAGCCTTTTTCAGATTGAGATAAAGACCTTCTATTCCAATTTTCTGTAGGATTTTTATCATGAATAGGTGTTGGATTCTGTTGAATGTTTTTTCTGCATCTATTCAGATGATCATATGGTTTTTGTCCTTGGCTCTGTTAATATAGTGTATTACATTTATTGATTTAGGTATGTTGAATCATCCTTTCATCCCTGGGATAAATCCAACTTGGCTAGGGTATATGATCTTTTTGATGACCCTCTGTATTCTGTTTACCAGTATTTTGTTGAGGATTTTTGCATTTATGTTCATTAGGGAAATAGGCCTGTAGTTCTCTTTTTTGGTTGATTCTTTCCCTGGTTTTGGAATCAAAGTAACACTTGCTTCCAGAAATGAATTTGGAAGTATTGCTTTCCTTTCAATTTTATTGAAGAGTTTAAAGAGTATTGGTGATAGTTCTTCTCTAAATGTCTTGTAGAATTCAGCAGTGAAGCCCTCAGGATCTGCGCTTTTCTTTGTTAGTAAATTTTTAATTATGTTTTCAATTTCACTGATAGTAATTGGAATGTTTAGAATTTTTGTTATCTTCTTCATTTAAATTTGGCAATTCATATGCATCAAGGAATCTGTCCATTTTTTGTGTGTTTTCCATTTTATTAGAGTACAGGTTCTCAAAGTATGTATTGATGATATTCTGGATTTCGGCTGGTCTGTTTTGACTTCACCTTGTTCGTTTTTATTGCATGGATTTGAGCATTTTTTTTCCTTTTTTTGATAAGTTTGGCTAAGAGATTATCGATTTCATTTATTCTTTTGAGAAACCAACTCTTCAATTCATTGATTTTTTTTGTATCATTCTCTTAGTCTCCATTGCATTGATTTCTGCTCTGATCTTTATAATTTCCTCTCTTGTATGAGATTTGGGTTTGTCTTGCTCTTCTTTTTCTAGGGGCTTGAGGTTCAGCATTAGGTTGTTTATTTCAGCTCTCTCTGTTTTTCTAATATGGGCCTGCATTGCTATGAATTTCCCTCATAGAACTGCTTTCATTGTGTCCCATTGTGAGACTGAACAACAGTTACTCCATTTTGTATTCCATTTTGTAATAGGGCCCCAACTTGTCTGCTTCTGTTATGGATCACCAGGTAGACATCGAGTTCCAGGGATGTGCTTGTTGTTGTGCCAGGAAGGTCTGTTGTGTGCGTAGTGTTCCGTCATGCTTGCCCAACTCCATATCTGAATATGTTATCTTAAGAACAATCTGTAAAAGTTCCTTCTGCATTTCACTTCTGTATTTCTGCTTGCCAACTTCCCTCCAGCATCTCCTATAAAAGAACCTCAGGCTCTGAACCAGGCACCTCTCTAAGCTTGGAGCTTGGAGAGTGCTGTCTGGCCAGACTAATAAAAGTCTGTTTTACAACTTGTCCGGTGTGTTCCCTCCTGGGTGATCTTTGCTGTAGTCAGTTCCTCAGAGCATTTGGTAAGGCCCACAGTCTTACATTCTGGAGTCAGCTCCTCGGAGCATTTGGTAAGGCCCACGGTCTTACACCATAGATTCCTGTATGTTGCACTGGCATTATAATTTACTTGTAGAAACTGTCTAGTTTCTTCTTTAATTTCCTCTGTGATCCACTGGATTGTTCAGGAGAGTGTTATTCAATTTCCACCTGTTTGTGGGGTTTTGGGGGTTTCTTATGCTATTGATCTCCAATTTTATTGCACTATGGTCTGATAATATACAGAGGGTAACTTCAATTCTTTTGCATTTTCTTAAACATGTCCTATGAGCTAGCATGTGGTCTATTATGGAAAATGACCTGTGTGCAGCTGAAAAGAATGTATATTCTGATTTTGTGGGGTGGAACACTCTGTAGATGTCTATTAAGTCCATTTGTTCAAAAGCTTTGTTCAGTTCTAGAATTTCATTGTTAATTTTTTGTCTAGATGATCTGTCTATTTGTGGCAGTGGGGTATTGCAGTCCCCCACTACAATTGTATTAGTGATTATTTGGTTTCTCAAGTCAATTAATATTTGTTTTGTATAGTTCGGGGCATTTATATTTGATGCATATATATTTATGATTGTCATCTCTTCCTCTTGGATTGTTCCCTTCACAAAGATGTAGTGACCATCTTTGCCTCTCTTAATTAGTTTTGGTTTGAAATCTATTTTGTCTGCAAATAAGATTGCTACCCTTGCTTTTTTCCATGTTCCTGTAATGTGGAGAACTGTTTTCCATCCTTTTGCTTTCAGTCTATGAATCTCTTTTTGAATTAGGTGTGTTTCTTGTATACAGCATATCGTTGGATTTTGCTTCTTAATCCATTCTGTCTATTCTTTTGATTTGTGAATTGAGGCCATTAACATTGATGGTTATATTTGATAAGCATTCACTCATCTTTGTCATGAAGTTTTATAGTTTTTGGCTTTTTATTTTTTATTTTTCCCACTTTCCCTTTAGTTTCTTGCCTTGCCTGTTGGCTTCACTCTATTGGGTCTCATGGAGTTGTGATCTGCATTGTCTTTTCATAGGATATTGTTTAGAATTTTTTGGAGTGCAGGTTTCATGTTCATGAAATTTCTCAGGTATTCTTTGTCATGGAAATATCTAATTTCCCCATCAATTTTGAAAGATAATTTTGTAGGATACAACAATCTGGGTTGGAAGTTATTTTCTTTCAGGGCTTGAGATATTTCACTCCAGGCTCTCCTTGACTTGAGTGTTTGTGTTGAGAAGTCTGCTGTGATTTTGATGGGCTTTCCTTTGTAGTTGATTTGTTTTCTTTCTCTAACTGATTGTAGGATTTTTTTTCTTCTGTTGTGTTTCTGGGATCTTGACTACTATATATCTAAGTGTAGCTTTTTTTGATCATGTTTAGTTGGAGTTCCATATGCCTCACTTATCTGTATGTGAAATTCTCTACACCATCGGGGAAGTTTTCTACTATTACTTCTGTGAACAGTTTTTTTTTTATGTCATTTGTACTTTCTCCTGCTTTTTGTGGATTCCTATCAGTCTTATGTTATTCTTCTTTGCATCAACTAGCACCTGCTGGATTGATTTCTCGTGGTCCCTTACTATTTTTAGGGAATCTCTGTTTTCATGGTCACTAACTACAATCATGTCTTCTTTATCTGATAGTCTATCTTTTCATTGGCTCAATCCTCTGTGAATACTTTCAATGAAGTTTTTAATCTCCTTGATATCTGTTTGAATCTGTTTCATGGATTCCATTTCTCTCCTATTTTGGATGATCATGGTTTCCATTTCTTTCTTATGCTGGGCATTCATGACTTCTAGCATGGTGTTACTGAGCTCATCTTTTTTTTTATATATCAGTTTCTGTTCTAGAGCCTCTAATCATGTCTTTCACTCTGCTCATCATCTCTGTAGTTATCTCAGAAATTAATTCTGTTTTGAATTTTTCTAGAGCCTCATTCATCTGTTTTGCTAGTTCCTGTGCTATCATTTCAAGGTGTCCAAGTAGTTGACTATCATATTTTTCCACCTCATTTCTCCCAGAATTTCCCTTTGGTGTACTGGAAGTCTGTGTGTTTGTCCTGCCAACATCTCTTCTCATTTTTAATTCTGTTGTTGGTGCTGTTTTTTGCTTTAATTCCTGAGCTGATACCCCAATATTTCTTATTTTGAGTATCTTTATTACTTGTGTTTAGAGCCGCTATGGAGTGATTGCTCCTCAGAGATATTTGTCAGGTAAAAGGGCCGAAGACCAAGACCAGACCAGGCCACAACAAGCCTTTATTAGGGGAATAGATCTGC
>NW_004624852.1:6513548-6593558 GCF_000247695.1 Heterocephalus glaber | reverse complement strand
AATTAACTTAGGAACTTTGGTGTGTTACAGATTGTATCTTTTGTCCTAGATCAAGCACATTTTAATCATTAATGTGAGAGGACAAAGGAGACTACTCCATTTTGGGCAAAAGTGGAGTCATTCTGGTTTCACATAAGCAAAATGGAGTCACTTTGGTCTCACAAAAGCTTTAAAATTGTTGTTGTGTTTGTAGCTCTTCTATAAAATTTTGAAGTTTTGTCCAATCATCTTCCTATAACGGTGCTACCCACCATAGTAGTCCAGATGCACTAGAAGTGGACAATTGTCCACAAATTCAGCATACTTCTTTGTTAATGCCTTTGACATATTGCTGGGCCCAGTTGAGGTAAACATTTGTTGCCCATTGGAAAATGGGATAAGGGTTAGTTAGAAAAAATGAATAGTCTGACTTTGATTTTAATATAGCGTAGCTGTGAGAGAATATATTTAGGCCAAATGAACTTATCTAATTTGTCCTGAATCAATCTCTTTATTTTTTGAAGAGTATTTTTAAGTGCTCCAAAGGCTCACAGGAATATTGATCATAGGTCCCTGTCTCTTTAACTTCTAGATCCTGTAGAGTCTCAAAAGGAACAGGTTTAAATCTTGATAGATGAATCCAAGAAGTATGTTTTTATAACTTGACAGCTCTAAATGTGCTTAAAATAACTCAGAAGGGGCCCTTCTATTTAGTGAGGAGCTGATCTCAAGGTGATACTTTTTTCGAAACTTTAAGTAGCACATGATCCCTGGGAATTTTTAGGGATATGAATTTCAGAGTCTGATGCTGGAAGGACTTTATTGGCATAAATAAACTGGGTTTGTGTTCTGAAGTGGCAAATTTTCTTTAAAACACAATTTTTAAAATTTTAATTTTCTTTTCTCCTTTATACCTAATTTTATTGCTTCTGTCCTACCTCAAGACCAGAGTTTCCATGTTAGGATTATTGATTTTTACTAGATTATTCACTACCATACACATTTTCTCTCTATTTTTTTCAATACTAGAGATTGAACTCAGGACCTTTTGCTTGCCCGGCCAGCATGGCACCACTGAACTATATCCTCAGCCCCACTATATACATTTCCTAACCTTCCACACAGATAAAAATTTTTGCAATAAAATATTATGAGTTTATACTTCAATAAGTTTCTTACTTATCCTTTTTTTTACATTTGTGTCTCTGGTTTATAATGAAAGTCTTATTGTCTAATGACATTTACATAATTACTACTTTTGCTTTATGACAACATAACAGTACATTACATTCCCAATAAATCAATGTCATTGTAATTATTCTCATTTATTATCAATATTGCTACTGAAAAAGTGTAAAATTTCTTTAGTTTATTCCTGTCTATGTGATGTATTTGACCAGAAATTTAACTTCAAGTGTTATATTTTAAAATCTTAAAATACATTCTGTTTGCTAAGGACAAAAATGACAAAATATCATTTCTTTGTGAGTGTGAAAGAAGGAATGAAAACTCAACAGTCCAAGCAAGTTTATTGCTAAACCTGAGAGAGACTTCTTGTGGGAACAGAACAGAGAAAGTGTCTTTTACTGTTTTTGGATAGCCTGCTTCTAAAGTGGCTCACCAATTGCCAGGTTTTGGGTTGCTTGCCTCTCCCTCTGGCATTAGACTCCAAGTTCTTCTTGTCTTGAACAAAGGATTGAACAAAACAAGCAAAAAGCAGTGGCCAAGTTTATTTGAGAATGTAAAAATAAAGAGTGGGGGAGAAAGTGACACTGAAGAGTGAGTTTGGGTTGAGTAAAGAGAAAAAACATGGTGAAAGTGAAATAAAAGTACATGCTGGGTCTGGGAAATGAAGTGTGGGCTACCATGGAAAGTTACAATAGCAAGATCTTTATGGCATTGATGTGTCCTTTAGTTTGTTCAACTCTTGAGAAAACCTGAGAGAATTTCTATGAGTCCTGAGTGGTGATGTTGGGATCCCACATCTGAGGTTGACATTAGGTCTAGGTCATCCTATTTTCAACCTGTTTGAGTTCTCATGAGGAGCACACATGAAAGGCTTTGGGAACTATTCTGTACATGTGTCCAGGATCTTGTAACTAACAGGTTACACGTATTACTCCAGCCAGGTTTTCCATGCCCTAATCTATCTCATTAAAGGCCAGGAGGCTTTTTAGAGTGGATTTTTGGTGGACTTTTGAAAAGGTATGACATTGAAACAGAGGGCTTGGACCTGCTGATATGTCCACTTTGTCTTCTGTAACCTGCTGACATGTCTTCATAGGGTGTCTTGTGGCCTACCAACATGTTCTGGGAGGACTGTTTATGGCCAACTGATGTGTCTTCTGTGACTGACTTACATATACTTTGTGAACTAAGTAAAATAAAACTTACATTTCTCTAAGATGGCATGGGCTCTCATTAGAACTCATGGTGTCCCTGTCTGGGTTGTATCATTCCTAGTTTTAAAGGGTTATAGAAAAACAGCTTATCATTCTTTTCTTGGCTACTTCCTGTTGAGAAGGGGTGATGAATGTTTTTTGTTTTTTTTGGAAAAGGAAGGCCATATGGAGGTATTCTCAAGTAGTTTCACAGGAGATGGCCAGTATTCATTCCTGAAAAGAATCTTTGGGATAGATTAATTATACAAGGAAGGAAAAGAGAACATTAAGGATGCCAGGAGGGATAGGAGCCAATGAAAATGAAGGGGAAACAGATCATTGGAAGAGCCTTCAAAGAATTTAGAAGCCTGTTCATGAAGGCATTTTACCCCGTCTCTAATGAGACCATATTTGTTGGTATAAAAGCATCATTTTTCTTGGAGTATAGCACATAGGCCACCTTATGAAGCTGTCATGAGATCAAAGCCTCCACAGTTTTGTTTTTGTTTCTTTATTGTTGTTGTTTTTTGATACTGGTGATTGAACTCAGGACCTTGTGCTTGCAAGGCAGGCAGCAGCACCACTGAGCTAAATTCCCAGCCCAAGGCCTCCACAGTTTTGAAGGATAACTGAAAGCAGGGTGTCTGCCTTGTCTTGCAAGTATCCTAGTTGGTCAGAGACTACTTTCAGACCCTTGGCAAGTTGTTCTAAGAGCCTATTAAATGTTGAAAAAGTTCATAGCCCCAATCTCCATTCCAGTTTCAGTGATCATTCCCAGAGTGGCCATTAAGGTAGCTAGCTATATGGCACACTGTGCCCTGACATGGGTTATGGGGAAGATAGGGATGAATAGATAAGATTTTGGTAAGGAAAGAGTGGGAGTGAGGAGGCCTAGTTTACAGGTTCTAGTCCAGTTGGTAGGTAAGCAAAGGTATGCCTTGTCTCCACACACCTAGAAGATGCCCATCTCTAGGGAAGGGCATCCCATGAGATCAAATCAGGACAAGAGGAGGAGGTCTCGGGGTGGGTTAGGAAGTAAATATCAAACTGCCTTGAATTTGTTCTACATATGGAAGGAGGATCTAAGTTAAAGCTGTCAAAGGGGAAAGAGTGAGTGAAGCTGGTTGAAATATTGTAGGAGCATCTTGGACAAGAGTGATGTATTTTTGGTTTAGAAAAACTCTGCTGTCAAGTGTATTGTGGATTTTGCATTTCTGGGCAACTTCATTGGCTAAGGGAGTGTCTTTTAAGGTGTCCATTCCCCTGTCTTGGTAGTATTCAGATGTGGTAGTGTTTAGATTGCCCTGGAAGGAAATGTACCAAGATAGCTATAAATGAGTTTCCAGGTAGTTAAAATTATGGGGATATGAAGGTGGGAGAAGACAGATAGTAGCTTTGTTGAAGTAAAGGTTTAAAGAACCTACTAGGGTAAAGTCATTTTGCTTGCTTCAGGAACTACACAGAGGAGCAGGTTGGGTTAGATGGAGTCCATTTTGGGAAGGACCAGTTATGGCTTGCTGCAGCAGTTTGTGAGACTTTAAGACCTGTCTGATATCCTTAGGTGCCCCCAGGAATTTGATGTCAGATCCTTCAGCTAGGGCTGTTCCCCTGGAACTGGCAGTCTTGGTAAAGTGTAGCCCTGCAGAAGTATTTACTCACATTCCAAGGGGAGCAGATATTATGGAGTATGCTATCTGGGAAAGATGGAAGCAGACCGAGGAGGGTGTTTTGTTGGTTCCATTCAAGGTTCAGATGATTTTAGCTGTGTGAGCGTATCTGATGGAGGTATCTAGGAAGTGTCTGTGTTGTGGTGTTAGGGGTTAAGAGAATGAGAAATATTGAGAAAGAAAAAATTGGAACAGGAGAACACAGGAAGTAAAGGTGATTTGCTCCGGGGGGGGGGGAATTTGAGTGTCCCCTGTGGCTATAGGCCTTGGATTATGTTGTCTAGGGAGGAAAAGGGAAAATAATGGGGGAAATATTCTATTAGGATGATCAAAAATGAGCAAAGCAATGAAGAGAGAAACTCAACGGGCTATCTGTGTCTTCGATCTTGTCAGTCACAGGAAGCAGCTTAGCAATCTTCAGACACATGGGTCTGCTTGCTGTGCACTGGAAAAGAGGAGCCTTTGTTAGAGAGGCAAAGTGAACCCAAGAGGAATGACATTTTAATTTTACCACTGTTGAGGTAGTCAGCATTATTTGAAAGGGCTATGTCTATTTTGATTTAAATCCATGAGAAGGGTTTACAGGGCTTCATGTATACCCAGTTTCCAGGATGTAGGTGTGGTGGAGTGAAGGTGTCTAGGGTGTTGGAAGGTTTTGGGAGGGTCCTAATATGATGCCTAAGGGTTTTAAGTAAGGAATTTGAAACAAAGCAGAATTTGAAAGAAAATCAGTTCTCTAAGCTGAAAGTAGCCTAGTAGCACCCACTCAAGTTCTGCCCCCATTTTCTCATAACTACTGACCACCCCCATTTAACAATATGAGAACTGAAATAAAGAAAAAAGGCACACTTTAAAATCCAAGTGGCTGTATGCCAAGTTTGTTATAAAACGTTTATAGTAATGAGACAGAGAAAAGATACTAAGAAGGCTATAAGTATGAGATATATTTTTAATATAAATGGATTTTGTATGATAAAGGTTTTGTCTTGTTAAAAAGATTAAAAAAGCTAATAACAAGACTGGAAAGCCTATGTACATCAAGAAAGTGTACAGAAGTGATTTATCAAGGAAATATGTATGTGTGCTTGTTGGTTTGGTGAAAGCCCATGTTGTTCCTTCCAAAAGCTCTTTTTAGCTCAAAAGACTCAAAAATTGGTATGCTTGTTTGTTAACATGATAGAACTCATATTGTTCCTAAAGTGAAAGTACTTGAGCGAGTGATATGCATCACAACAGAATAGATATGGGAGGAGAAGCATCAAATCTCACACCATTAAGATGTATGTTAAAGAACTTTAAAGGAGCCTATACAGGAGACTATGGAATAAAGCTGACCACGTGGAGGTTGAAAGCTCTTTGTGAAGTAGATTGGACCTCCTTTGATGTAAAGTGGCCAGCAGAAGGAACCACTGTTAGAATAATAATTGGATATATGTATAGGGTGGTAACTGGGGAAGGAGGATGATTAGGGAATTCAGATCAATTTCCTTACATTCCAGACTTGACCAGCCTGGCTACAGCCCTGCTTAAAGACATATTGTAAGGCCCCACCCGAGGAGGAAAAGCCAGAGTTAATACCTCAAGAAAAAGATGAAAAAAGCCCAGACAGTCCAATAAGATGCCTCTGATTGAGCCAAACCAAAAAAAGCTCTGATTGTGCTTTACAAATGCTTCTCCAAGAAACTAGGACCCATCTATTAGGATACAGAAGGCCAAATTCGAGGGGACAATGGACCTTGGTCTATTAGCCCTTCCCAACCACTGATCTCCTAAATTGGAAATGTCATACTCTGTTTTATATGGAAAAGCCTAAAGCCCTCATAAATTTGATGCAATCCTCTTTCTAGACACATAATCCAACCTAGCCCAATTGCAAACAGCTCCTCCTGATGCTGTTTAACACTGAGGAGCAATAGAGAGTGAAAAAAACAGCCATCCTCTGATTAGGCCACAATCCTCTGGAGAGTATGTTAAATGGACAAGCAGATGTTCAGGGTCAACTCCCAGAGGCTGACACAAATTTGGATCCAAATGATACAAAGCAATTAAAACTCTTACAGTTGAACTGGGAGGCCTGCCTACAAGGTATCAAAGAGGGCAATACATATCAGAAAAATCTCAGAGATACTCCAGGAAACAGATGAAATTCCCTGTCAGTTTTATATGAGACTTTGTGAAGCATTCAAGCTCTATATCCCATTTGATTCCAAGGCCACTGAAAATCAGCACATGGTAAATGCAGCCTTTTTGGAACAAGCTCAGGGAGACATCAGGCAAAAATTACAAAAGTTAAAAGGTTTTGCTGATATGAATGCATCCCAGAGCTATCAAGGTGTATATAAATTGAAATCAAGAAGCAAAATAAGAGGCTGATAAGAGGCTGAAAAAGGAAACAGATCTTTTGGTAGCACCACTTATGAAGAAACAGACAGAGGTTACAAGGGGCAGAAACACAGACACAAAGAGATCAAGGGCCAAACCAGGGTCAGATCTGCTAATTGGCAAAAGCTAGATTTTTTTTTTTTAGTTCTTTTATTGGTACATTTTAAGTATACAATTCGTTTACATTTATCATTGGGTGTTTGTACCTGTACATGATATATCTTGTAAGACCGAGGGCCTTACCAAACACTCCGAGGAGCTGACTGCAGCGACGAACACCCGGGAAGGAACACGCCGGACAAGTTGGAAAATAAAACAGACCTTTATTAGTCTGGCCAGATGGCACTCCCAAAGCAAAGTAGCTAAGAGAGGCAACTGGCTCAGAGTCCGAGGCTGTTTTATAGGGGGTTGAGGGGGAGTTTAACATGTAGATGTACGAGAAAAAAAGGAACAAAGGTTAGTGGTCGACTGTCACGTACTGATGGTCAGCAGACACACACAGTAATGGTCACAACCATATGGTCACGACCATCACGTACTGATGGTCAGCAGACATATTGATGGATTGTTCTACCGACAGTGGGTCCGGGAACATTCGTTCTCCGGACAAACAAGGGGTTGAATAATTTACTTAGGAACTTTGTTTTGCTACAGATTTTATCTACTATCCCAGAACTAACAAGCACATTTTAACCATTAATTTTTAAACACAACAGAGGCTAGGGGAGTAATTGAATTTTGAATCATACAGTCCCACAATCTTGGTTCTTACTTTTTCCCCATTACCTGTGCGCCCTTCACCCCCTCCACCCTTCCCTATTTACATAGATTTCTTTTCCATTTTTTTTCTTTTCTCATAGTTTTTACTTTCCCTCTTTCCTTTCCCCTTCCCCTCCCTTCACTCCTTCATCTTTGGACCTTTTTTCCTATTTCAAATTATCAATTATTCATTTTAATCATTTTAACCCTAGTTTAAACTATCAGTTTCTCACACTAGAGAAACTATTTGGTATTTACACATGTGTGTCCTATTTATTTCACGTAAGAGTATGGCCGTGATATGCACCCATTTAGCTATAAATGACTCTAGTTTTTCATTCTTTATGGCTGAGTAGTACTCCATTTTATAAAAAAAAACACATTTTCTTTATCCAGTTTCCAGTTGTTGGGCACGTGGGCTGCTTCCAAGCTTTAGTGATTACAAACTGTGCCACTATGAACATGGGTGGACATATATCACTATGGTATGATTCTTTTAATTCTTTTGGGAAGATACCCAGCAGGGGAATAGCTGGGTCATATGAGATCTCTAGTCCTAGTTCTTTGAGGTATCTCCATACTGACTTCCACAGTGGTTGCACCAGTCTGCACTCCCACCAACAATGCAGAAGGGTTCCTTTCTCCCCACAACCCTGCCAGCATTTGTTATTGGTTGATTTCTTGATAGCAGCCATTCTTTGTGGGGTTGTTTTCATCTGCATCTCTCAAATGACGAGTGATGTTGAACTTTTTTCATATATTTCTTTGCTACTTTTACTTCTTTGTCTGAGAAATGTGTGTTCATTTCAGATGCCCATTTTTGAATTGGGTCTTAGAATTTGGGGGTTCTGATTATTTTCAATTCTTTATTTATTCTAGATAGTAGTCCTTTGTCTGAGGTATAGCTGCTAAAATTTTTTCCCATATTGTAGGTTGTCTGTTAGCTCTGTTGGTGGCTTCTTTTACAGTGCAGAAGCTTTTAAATAAGATGAGATCCCAGTTGTTGATTCTTTCTGCTAGTTCCCTTGCTGCTGAGGTTTTGTTCATGAAGTCTTTTCCTATGCCAATGTCTTCAAGAGTTCTACCTAACTTATCTTCCAGCAAGTTTAGTGTTTCTGTCTTACTATTTATATCTTTAATCCACTTCAATCTTAGTTTAGTGCAAGGTGATAGGTATGGGTCTAGTTTTAATCTTTGGCATATTGAAATCCAGTTTTTCCAACACCACTCATTAAATAGGCTATCTTTCCTCCAATGATGGTGGTTGGCTCCTTTGTCAAAGATGAGGTGGCTGAGCATGTCTGGAGTTGTTTCTGAATCTTCTAATCTATTCCACTGATCCTCAGGTCTGTTCCTTTGCCAGTACCATGCTGATTTTATCATAGTAGCTTTGTAGTATAGTTTCAAGTTGGGGATTGTGACACCCCCAGCCATGTCTCTGTTGCTTAGAATTGCTTTAGCTATTCTAGGCCTCTTCTGGTTCCAAATGAATTTTTGGATTGTTTTCTCTAGTTCTGTGAAGTATACTGTTGGAATTTCCATTGACATTGCATTGAATCTATATAGTAGTTTTGGAAGTATTGTCCAAAGCTAGATTGGGAGCAATGTGCATGATGTAAAAAGTATGAACCACAAAATGATGACAGAGACAATGATAAAAATTCCAAAGTTTAATATTTTCCCCATGTAAAAATTTGCTTATGGACTTTTTTGAACTGCCTCCAGCCAGTGGCTATAAATGTATGTTGATTCTTGCTTACACCTTCTCAGGATAGACTGAAGCCTTCCCCACCCAGACAAAAAGACAAAAGGTGACCAAGATTCTATTAGAGACATCATCCCAAGATTTTCACCTTAGGGTCACACAATGGACCAGCACTCATAGACAAGAAAGTCCAGGATCTCACATAGATATTAAAGAGATGAAATCAAGTCCTGCCCATGGTCCTCCTCCAAGTCCAGTACATTTACACCAAATGAAATGGATATTCCCCTTATAAGATTCTTTTATGTTGGGACATGCCCCTATCATAACTCTAATTAAAGGTAATCATTATGCAATAGAAAATTTGTCCCTGAGAAAACAAATACAGATTTTAAGAATAGTCCTATGGGCTACCCATACCTGGGTACAAGAGAAAATGCTCATAAGCTTAACAGACCCAGTACACCCATTCAATCTTGGGGACTTTGTTTAGGTCAAAAACATAAATAAATTCAACCCTAGTGCCAAAATGAGATGAGCCTCATACTGTGATCATGTCCATTCCCACTGCTGTAAAATTTATGGGAACTGTGTCTTAGATCTACATAGTCAACAAAAGCCAACAGCTCGAGAAAAGTGGACCAGCCAGCAGGATCGAGGCCACTGAAACCAGCTGATCCCATGACAAGATCAAGCCACCACCAGAGAAAACAGCCCTGCTCTATTCACCTTGGATGCTGACTACTCTGTGCACAGTAGAATCCTGAAGAAGTAACAGCCTTGCTCTGGTCACCTCAGAAGCTGATAAGTTCATGGATAGCCAAAGCTTGAAGATCAACATAGAGTCACAATGACAACATAAATTTTTCATCCTCTTTTTTATAACTTTCCCTTGCCTCTTATCCATACTTGTCAAAAACACTCAGTTGGTAACAGAGACTCTGGTAGACAGACACATCACCACTCCACTGATGGCCATAATCAAGTATTAATTCTGCTCAGTAGGTTGTGCTGAGTACCCCCTTGTGAAAAAAATTCATAATAATAATGATGATAAAGATGCTCTCTGGTAAAACTTGTTACAGAAAGCATCAAAGGGTGGGGGATAAAGCAGAACTTGAAAGAAAATCAGTTCTCCTAGCTGAAAGTAGTCTAGCAGCTCCCACTTGGGTTCTGGCACCCCACTTTCTTACTAACTACTGGCATCCCCCTTGAGCTGATAAGATAGATAGTCATATTCATTATAGTCATAATGAAGTTTTGCAACCTTTGAAACAACTATGTGCTGTAAACAATTATGTTCTGTAAACAAAGCTTATGACACTCTGTATCCATATGATTTATTCTTGCAAGGCTAAATTACTAAACTATGCCCTTGTTCTGTTCTGGTAAACTCACTTATTGTGTCACTAGAAAGACCATAACCCTTCAACTAAATGTATAAAAACTGGAACTTTCCTTTGTTGAATCACCAAGCACTTTGGACACAAGTTTGGCTGGGTCAAATACACACCTAATAAATCCTCCTTATTCCCATTTGATCTCTCTTGTCATTTTAGAATTCTGTACCAGGAAGAGGGGAGGATTTGTTTGAATTAGATATAGAGAATGTGAAGGCAATGAGGGACCTTTTGTGTAGAAAAGGGCTAAGGGTAGGAGGCTAGTCCAGTTTAAGTGGATCTGGAGAGAAAACTTGGTTAGGCTCTGCTTTAAAAGATTAACCTTTTTGACCTTAACCGAGGATTGGGGTTGATATGGAATGTGGAACTTCTAGGTTATATTTAGGGAAAAGTGAACCTGTTGGGTGATCTGTAAGTAAAATCAGGCCCATTATCAGTTTGAATGGAGATTGGGAGTCTGACTTGGGGGATGAATTCAGTGAATAGGATATGCGCTACTGTAGAGACCATTTATTTGATATAGGAAAGACCTCTATCTATCCTAAGGAGATGTGAACTAGGAAAAGGATTTTTTTTTTACCAGAGGCATGTGCATAAAGTCTATTTGCCAGTTCAGTGCCTGGGGAAGATCCTCAAAATTGGTAGATGGGGAAGGTAGGAGGTCTGAGGTTGCTCTGGGTGTTAGTGGTTTGGCATATGGAGCCTTAGGCAATAATCTTTCAGAGAGGTCCTAAAATTAGGGTGGGATATATGTGAGTCTGTAGGAATTGGAGAAGAGGGAATGATCTGGCATAGTTCCAGACATGGAAGGATGAAAGGAATTTGTTTTGAAAGCTTTCAGGAAGGACCAACTTTTCAGGGAGAAACCACAATAGTTCCTCTTGTTGTGCCCCCAGTTCTTTGAGTAGAGTTATTTCTTGGGGTGAGTAAGAAGGTGTAAGAGGGAACAGGAAGCAGGAAATGGAGAGAAGGTTGGTAGCTCTCTGTTTTACTACTTTATTAGCCTTGTTATTTCCAAACATGATATGACTGAGATGTTTATACCCTGAGTTAGTTCTTTGATGGCCTTTGCAAAGAATGACAGTAGCTCTATGGCATAAAAGAACTACCTCTAGAAGGTCTTAAATTAGAGGCCCATTTTATATGTGGACAGTTTTTGCAGTTAGGAGTCCCCTTTCATGCCAGAATGTAGGATATTCAATGCATATTTGGAGTCTGTGTAAATGTTGATGACAATGAGAACTGCCTGCTGTTGTTCCTGTTTGGAGGGCTTCTGTCTTGATTCTTAGGGATAATATAAGGATTGACTATCAAGGTAGCCTTCAGTGATGGTATACACTGCCTGGGAATTGGTGGTCTTTGAAGCACTTCCACCAATAAAGCAGTTGGTATACCCCGACATATGTTCTGAGGTTATGAGATGGAAGCTGATAAGAGTAAAATCAAGGATTTCAGTGCATTCATGTTGGGGAGTGAAGTCTGGGGAGTCAGGCATTGGGAGGAGTTTGACAGGGTTTAGGACATATGAGCAGCAGAAGAGTTGTAAGAACTGAGAGTGTAGGACTTGACCTGGAGCCACAGCAAGAAGAATTAAAGCATATGGCTGAGAAGGTTGGAGAGGTTGTGTGAAGAGTGCACCTCTAGGGCCTGGTGGAGAGTAATCCTTTGGGCCATGGGAATAAGTAGTGTAGCTGATGCTAAAACCTATAAATAAAAAGGCCAACCATTTATTACAAGATTGAGCTGTTTTGATAAAATGGCCAGGCCACAGGCTGGAGGGAGTACCTAGCTGTCTGTGCAGATAATCCTAATGCTTTTACCCTTTTGCTGTTTAGAAATAGAAAGAAAGGTTTATTAAAATTGGATGAGGTCAAAGTTATATCCTTAAGGAGTGCTTGCTTGAAGGCCCAAAAGTAAATGGGAATTAAGTCTGGTTCTGCCACATTTTCTTGGGAATCTCCATGGGAAGCCTCACAGAGAGCTTTTGCAATGAATGAAAAATTGAAATGCAAAGCCTAAAGTAGCTAAGAAGCCATAGGAAGAAAGCCTCATTTTGTGGTGATGAAAGGAAGATTGTTAATACCCTGGTTTTAGGAGGAAGATATGCAGTGAGTGACAGGGGTGAGGTAAAGGCCAAGGTAAGTGACCTCCTTTTGTACCTGTTGGGCTTTGTGTTCTTAGACATGAAACCCCCTTTCCCACAAGAATTTAAGGGAGATAGTGTGGGGTATAGAGTCATTTTTTCAAGGGGCTTCAAAGCAAATGTTCATCAACATATTAGAGCAGGTGGGTAGGGACAAGGTGGAGGAATTGGTGGTCCTTTTATAACTCTTGGCCAACCAAGTGGGGGCTATCCAAAAATCCTTCAGGAAGAATTGTCCATGTGTGTTGTTGGGTGAACAGAGATATGGGGTATATCCAGGTAAAGGCAAAAGTTTTGGGGAATCAGGACTGAGGAGAATAGTAAAGAAGGTGTCTTTAAGGTATGAAACAGTAAAGTATTGTGTATTGGGGGTGATAGTGGAGAAGAGGGTGTAGGAGTTGGGGATCACTGGGTGAGTGGGAAGAACAGCTTAATTAATCTTTTGGAGATCTTGGAATAATCAGAAAGAGCCATTAGGTTTTTATTTATAGGAAGGAGGGGAGTGTTGCATGGGGAGTGGGTTGGGATGGAAATTTGGGCTTTAAGAAGGGGGTTGATAATGAGCTGGAGGCCAAGATGGCCATCAGGGCTAAGGAGGTATTGGTTGACTGTGACAGCTCAAGTAGAGTCCCTCAGGGCTATGTTGAGGGGTGGGTGGTATATGGATATGGAAGGGTACTTTTGTGTCCCAAACAACAGGTCGACTTGTGAATTGATGAATTGGATCTCCTTAGTGGTGAGGGTGTCATTAGGGAGTATGACTGGTAGGATAAGAAAGGGCTCAGAAGGAAGTGAAGGAATATATATATATATATATATATATATATATATATATATATATACTCTTATGTGATATAGGTTATCTTTTCCCAAAAGGTGTGAGGGGCAGTGGAGGATTAACAAGAGTGAGTGAAAATTATATGGCCTAAAGAACAGTATAAGAGCAGAGGCTTGTTGGTAATTTCTATTGGGTCCTTCATTCCAAAAACTGAAATAGAGGAGGGGGACTAAGTTCATGAATATTCAATAAAACAAAGAAGCTGGCTCCTGAGTCAGCCAGAAAGGAAACCCATTTTCCAGTCACCACCACTATTTTCCATGGATCCATTGATGATGTCATGAAGGAGGCCTTGGGATCTTGGCTATGTCAATTCACAGCTGAAGATCAGGCCTTGACCTTCCCCAGGTCTTCTCCAGATGTGTCAGGTTGCCTGGAGGGGAGAGAACTCAGGGAAGGGGCTGACTTCTCCAGAGGGAAATGCATTTTCCAGTGAATGCACTGTCCACAGTTAGGAAATAGCTGTGTAGGAGCCCTGGGATTATGACTCCAGTGTCCCAGACTGCTGCAGCAAGAATAGTTACTAGCAGATGAGGTGGAGTTTTTGGCAGGTTTTTCTGGTGGGGGTTGAACTAAAGACTAGGATTTGATATTTGGTTTTGGCCTGTTTTTCTTTAAGAGTTCTCGATTCCTCATCTTGGTCATTGAAACCTTTAAATGAAAGGTATATAAGCTACTCCTGTGGTGCTTGGTGTGTATTTTCTAATTTTTGGAGCTTTTTGAAAATGTCTGAATAAGATCAAGAGATGAAGTGGAGGTATAGAAAAATTAGGCCTTCAGGAGAGTTAGGATGGCCATTTGTATATTTAATCATGGCCTCTGAAATGTGGTTCATAAGAGGGCTGGGTTTTCATCTGCCCCCTGGGTGATTTCTCTGAGACATTCATATTTGACTATTTATTTTAAATTTTTTCTATTTCTGCCAGGACACTAGTGATCATATGATCCCAATCTGTCCTACCAGAGTCACCAAGTTGATATTCCTACTCACATTCATGGGGTTCAGCCCTGGGGACCACTTGAGGTGCCTCAGCATGCCTGTCAGGGTGCTGGTTGTGGAACTCATTGACATGGTTTTCACCCAACCACCAAATACACTCCCTTTTGTCATCAGTAAGGGTGAACAAGAAGATAAGGTAAATATCCCCCCAATGAGGTCATACATTTGAGTGAGTAGGAGAAATTCTTTTCTGAATTTATCAGGATTGTCTGAGAAGGACCCCATTCTTTGTTGGAAACATTCAAGATCAGTAATTGAGAAGGAAACATGAATGTGAACAGGCCTCTCAAGGCCTGCTAACTCTTGAAGCTGTAAGATGGGATGAGAATTGGTCTGGGAAGGTATTGGTTGAGAAGAAAGAGTGGGAGAGCAAGTCTGAGGGGGAAAAGTGCAAGTTTGAAGAGGTGGCTGGATTAGAGGAGTGTTGTCAGCAGGATTTGGCAAGGGAATTCATTAAATACAGAACACATAACTTATAAGATTATTTTATGATAATTACCCAAAGAGTCAAATGCAAAGGAGTGGAAGAGATTAACTGCACACTAGAAGCCCAAAGGATTCACCTGAGGGCCTAGATCCTGGCAGTTTCCCACACAAGTCCAGCTAAAGGCTTAAAGTTCAAGGCAATGTCCTGCTCAAGTCCAGCCAGTGGCCTAGAGCCCATGGCAATGTCTCATGCTTGTCCATATTGAGGATCTGCACTGGGAAGGCCCAAAGGCCAGTGGTGGAAGCCAGAAAGTTTACGCTCTTGAGATGAAGGATTTGTGTCACCAAGCTGAGGGATCCACATTGGAACCAGGGAGTGATGCTCACGGTAAAGATCAGAGCTTTCCTGATGAAAACAACAGCCATTACCAGCAACAGCGAGGCCCTGAGCTCCTCCTCTGACAAGAACAGCCTAGTTCACATCAGGAAAACAATCTGCAGCAAGCTTCTAGAAAATCAACAGGCCAAGATCTTCCCCTCCAATTCTCTTTTTATGCCTATTGATAACAATTTTCAGGTGGATCCTCCACTCCCAGACCACACTGATTCAGTTCAGCTGGGTGTTACAAGTTGACCATTAATCAATCTACTACAATGAGGTTGGCAGGCTGATGGATGTTGGAAAAGAGGAGAACCACTTGGATTAGGGAGGGGCTGAGGGTTGTTAGGGTTGTGGGTCTGGCTGAGGTTGTAGAGGAAGTGGGAGGTGATAGGGTGGAGGATATACCATCAATAGTAGAGAGTAGAGGGGGATAAAGGCATGATGTTGTTGGATCCTGTGTGGAAATAGGAGTTATTTTTAGGTTAGACATGGGGATAGGAGGTTTTTGTTTGGTGAGAAGTTGAAGGGAAGAAAGATTAGGACAGAGGGAAGATTTCTTTTAGAGGACTAAGAAATCCTTGGATACAGGGCACCTCTTTCCATTTGCCATTTCTCTGGAGGAAGTTATCACAATCTCAGAGAATTTACAAATCAAAAGTACCCCCAGAGAGCCAGCATGACTCATTCTCAATTCTGTACTGGGGCCACAAGGAAGTGAAATAAAAGGTCAATTATTTTTTGGTTTAATATCTCCTTTTAATCCAAATTTGTAAAGATTACACACAGGTTAACTGAGGGTAGTGTCTCCCAATAACTTTGAGGGAGAACTGCCCATGGTGGACGGAAGTTTAAGAAAGGGAGCCACAGTAAGGAAACAGGTTCCTGGGGATGTCTCTCTAGAATTGGCCTGCCAACCAGGATTGATAGACTCCCAGAGCAGGAAGAAATTGTCCTGCATGCTAAAAGAAAGTGCCCCACCCCCGTCAGAGTGCTGGAGGTCCCCCTTTTGGTGATGTTCTCAAATAGAGAAGGTGGAGGAAGGAAAATAAGGTTAGGAAGGAAAAAGAAGGACAGCCAATCAGCTTTCTCTGGGTGTGAAGAGAATGTCAATTGGGCCAGAATCTAACCTATCCAAGAAGTGGTGATGGATTAGCAGACAGTGGTGGAAGTCTGGTTTGAGGTTCAGCAGAATGGTCCCATGAATGGAGTTTGTGAAAAGGCAGGGTTTTGCAGAAGGGAAGGGAGAGTTGGTTACCCAGTGTGGTGTTCGGCGTTTGAAAGTTGCATCTAGGGGTTTTGCGGGCTCACCAAAGTGTGGCCTTGGCCAGAGCATTACAGTCCCAACAGAGGGCATTCGAGTCCATGAAAACAACTTTTTGTGAAGGAAGGCAAATGGAATGAGAAACAGGAGGCTCTCAGGATCTAGGAGTGATCCAGGATGAGCTTCTGCTGCCCATTTTCTTCCTAGGTTGCAAAAGAGCCCCAGCTCTTGAGAGAGGAGACCACCCCTCCATATGGAATTGGGCAACTATGAGTTAACTGTGTTATTAGGCAACTATAGTTTAGCTGCGTTATTAGGTAACTATGGGTTAATTAGATAACTATGCTCTTCGTAGACTGTACCTAAGTAGCCATGACAACTTCTGTAATTTGTCACCAAAGGAGTGTAATGTATTCAGAAAGTCCTGCCAGAACTCTTTGCTCTCCCCTCTCCATTGCTCTGCTTTGTGCAAATCCTCCTTGCTATGTTTCCAGGGAAATTCCAATGGAATTAAGCTTTGTAGATGTAAAAAGAGGTACATAAGGAAGTGCAAACTTCTATTCAAGACTCTGGAGACTGACAAGAGTCATTCCCTGAGCCACCAGCATTGATAAAAGCCACTTTTTGTTCCTATCTTCATGTTAAAGAGTTGTCTGTCCAGGGTCCTCACTGTTTCCTGCTTCACTCTCAGCTCCCACTTAATGGTTTTGGCAATAGATGAGTGGGAAATAAGGAATGCAAACTCAACATTCCAAGAAGGTTTATTACTAAACCTGAGAGGGATCTCTGGGAGCAGTACCAAGAAGGTGTCTCTTAGGGGCTAAGAGGATTTTTATAGCATTTTTTGGTGGGCTTTTGAGGGAGTGGGTTGGAGAACTAGTAGGCCTGTCATGTGATGATGTGTCCTCTGTCCTTTGTACCCTGTTGACATGTCCTCTGGGGACTTCTCATGATCAGCTGACATGTCCTCTGTGACCTACTGACATATTCTTTGTAACCTAAGTAAAATGAATCCTACATTTCTCTAAAATGTTGCCTGGGCTCATTTGAACAGGCAGATAGAGCCCTATCAGTTTGATTTCATTTTGTATTTCTTTAAATGTAGTTTTAAAGATTTAATTATGCAGCATTTAGCTATATAAACATTTGCATGATTACAAGATAAAATAATATGTTATTAATAAAATCTAGATTTTATTTTTACCCCATCCACCCAGAACCATCTCTTCCTTAAAGATATTTGTTTTATTTGTAAGTTATTTTACCTCTTCAATCTAAGATATGTACAAAACTGTGTTTTAAACTTTCTTGAATCAGTTGAAACTTACTGTATGCATATTTCTGCATATTGTTTCACACTTAATATATTCTCCAGCTGACACAACAGGATAGTCCTCATTCACTAGTATGGTTGTCAAGGCATCTATTTTTTACATGAAGCCTATTAAGTAATATTTGAGTTGTTTAATCTTTTCTCGTTTCAAATAATACCTCATTGATAACTTTCAGCATATAATTTTTTTTACTCTTTCCAATTTTTATGGTGCAGATTGCTTAAAATGGGATCATTGAGTCAAACACGTGTATAATTTTCATAGAGATTGCCTAATACCCTACAGTATAAGTTATATCATTTTTCTATTGGTAGCAGCTTTATAAACAAGAAATCATTTTTTTCTACAATTTCACCCACAAATTAGATTTTGAAATTATTCCATGTGCTATAATTGACAAATAGTACCTTGAAGTAGATTGTTTATAATTTAATTTCATTTATTACATGAAAGATTGAGCATGTTTTCATATGTTTAAGGAACTTATTTATTTTCATTTAACATTTATTTTTTTTTCCTTTCTCTTATTTCTGAATCTCTCATGTAAAGTCACAAAATATTCTGTGTTAGCAAACAAGGAGCAGCTATACATCCAGTATGAACCCCTTGAATAGCGTTCTTGTCTTGTGCACTTGTTGGTCTCATAAGGCACTGCAATGAAAGTTTGACTTATCTACCATTTCTGTTTCATGTGCTGTTGCACTATTTTTAGCTCATATCTTTTATGTTTACCCAAGAAAACAATAATCCTAAAGGAAATAAGAAGGGATCAGTCAATATTAATTGCCTCATTTCTGATCAGAATGTATACATTTATAGCAGAATGTCAGGAACACTAAAAACATTCTATGTACACATCTATTCAAAAATATTTTTGGAAGACTTACTATGTGCCCAGAAATAATTTTTACTGTTGTATCTTAACATAAGAGGAGTCTAAGATGTGAAGTAACTAGCTGACAGTGAGATATCCTCTCCTCTTAACATAAAATCTCACATTATTATATTTTATTTGACTAATAGTGATTATATCTGACAGTATCTCAGCCTAGCCAGGATGCATCAGGAGAACCTCCAGCTATCTTTCCAGTGTCCAGAGCCATGAAAACTGTGGGGCTGTGATTTCCTTGTCTTGCTTTAACCTATATTTTATTTCTTTTATTCTGTCTCATAAAATACTATATCAAACTAGAAAGATTCAAGAAAACCATTGAAAGAATAACAAAATAAAAGAGATTTTAAAGATTGGGAGGAAATACTGCTGAATTATGTATCTGATAAGGGGTTAGTAGCCAAAATAAGTAAGGATCATTTAAAATTCAAAAGAAAAATCTAAGATATTCTCACATAAAAATGTGCAAATGTCCTAAACAGATATTTTGGAAAGGAGACATAAAAATGATCCTATTTTATTGCTGAAATATTACTGAAAAGTTTTAGTCATTAGGAATATATAAATCAAATCCACAGTGAGATATCAACTCATATTCATTAGGGTGGTTATAATCAAAACAGACAAGAAAATAGGCTTTGGCAAAAATATAAGAAAATTTACATGGTTAATGGAAATGGTAATTGGTATAGCCATTTTGAATACCTGTATGGAGTTTCCTTTAAAAATTAAGAAAAGTGAGCACCTCCCCCACTGCTGCCCTGGAACCCTCATGCAGAGGCCAGCACTGTGCCCCCCACCCAGCATGCTGCATGGGCTGTGGTATCTGAATCCACACTGAAGAGGTGCAGGGGCCATAAAGGCCATGGTTATGACCTCCAGAAGATAGAGCAGAATTGAACAACAGAGAGGGCCTGTCTGAGACTCCTCAATGAAAATTGAGCCCCACTGGGAAAGTGAAGAATATCTCTGTAATAAAGGCACACTGGACCACCATGGTTGGTAAATTGGAGGGATCAGCACCTCCCATAGGAACCAAGACTCAATTCGGGAAAGGGAAGCTGGAAACTGCAGTAGAACCTTGCAGAGTTCAAACCTTCAGGGGGTCAGGGACCTCAACTTGGGCCTTGCAGCCAGAAATCAGCCTGAAACTCAGTGGACTACAGCTGGCTTGCTGAGACAAATTGACCTAGATCTGTACACTGCTGTCCACACTGTCAACCATGACAGCAGAGACATACAATGAAGGATGCCCTTTCATTTAAAATTTATATATATATATGTGTGTGTGTGTGTGTGTGTGTGTGTGTATTTTTGTCTTTTCTTTTTCTCTCTCTCTCCCTTCTTGATTTGCATTTCTCTCCCTCTTTGTTTCTTTTCCTGTCCTATTTTGGATTGTTTTTCTCTTTCTTTCTTTCTCTCAATTGTCATTATTCTTCTAGGAAGGTGAATACAGTTTCTAGCTTCCCTAGTGCGGTTAGCTTGTACTGTTCTTGTCTTTGTTCTTTCACTCTGTCTTTTCCTCTTGCCTTCAACAGTTTCCAAAAATTCTGTAATCTTCCTGTGTCCTCTAGCCTCACTTCTAACCTTTTCCTCTCCTTCTATCTCTCTAACCCTCCCTCCCCAACTCCTTCTAAGTCATTATCCAAACGGGTAAATTTGCTTATTGAAGGGTTTATTTACTAAAAACATATTTTGGGCTTGTCCTCAATTTTGATGTAGCTCACATGGTAAAAGGTGATAGATTAATTGCTACCACAAATTGTCATTTTCTAAGCTGTATTTGATGCTATTGTTGATGCTGATTGTATCACATGGGCTAAGGTCTCATGACTGATCTAATCAGTAGTCCTCCCTAGTATACAGTAAATGAGATTGCCTAAGAATCATTAGAGACTTAAAGCATAAAGACCAGGTATATCTGGAAGACATCTCTGAGAAGCACGCATTCCATAAGGGTTCTAAATACAAGCAATAAAGTTACTCACAACAAGCAATATTGAAGTATCAGCCCAGGAATTAAACCAAAAACAGCACCAACAACAAAAATAGAAATGAGATGACACCTAAATAAGGCACAAACCCTGACTTCCAGCAAACCACATGCAAATTCTGGGGGCAACAAAGTGGAAAAATCTGATAATCAACCACCTGGACACCCTGAACTGATAGCATGGGAAGTAACAAACCAGATGAACAAGGCTCTAGAAAAATTAAAAACAAATAATTTCCCAGATAACTACAGAGATAGTGAGCAGAATGAAAGGCATGATTAGAGACTCTCAAACAGAAACATAAAAAAATAGATGAGCCCTGGACCATGATGGAAGCCATAAATGCCCAGCATAGCAAAGAAATGGAAACCATGAAACAGATTCAAACAGATATCCATGAGATTAAAAACTCCATTGAAAGTTTACCCTGCAGAATAAGCCAATGTGAAGATAGAATATAAGATATAGAAGACAGGATTGTGGTTAGTGACCATGAAAAGAGAGAGAGATGTCTTAAAAATAGTAAGGGATCATGAGAAATTGATCCAGCAGCTGCTAGATGATGCAAAGAAGAATAGCATAAGACTAATAGAAGACCACAAAAAAGCAGGAGAAAGTATGAAAGACAGTAAAAATGTTCACAGAAGATCAGAAAACTTCCCAAGCAGAGGAAAAGAATTTGACATAAAGATAAGTGAGGCATATAGAATTCTAACTATCCATGATAAAAAAATCTACACCTAGACATATAATAGTTAAGACACCCAGAAATCCAACAGAAGAAAAAAAATCCTACAAGCAGGTACAGAAAAGCAACAAATCACATACAAAGGAAAGCTCATCAGAATCACAGCAGACTTTTCAACACAAATCCTCAAGTCAAGGAGAGCATGGAGTGAAGCATTTAAAGCCCTAAAAGAAAATAACCTCCAACCTAGATTGTTTTATCCTACAAAATTATCTTTCAAAATCAATGGGGAAATTAGATACTTCCACAACAAAGAACATCTGAGAAACTTCATGAATACCAAACCAGCACTCCACACAATTCTAAACAATATCCTAAAAAAAGACAATGAGGGTCACAACTCCATGAGGCCCAACAGAGTGAAGCCAATCAGCAAGGCAAGAAATTAAAGGGAAAGGGGGAAAAAGAAAAAATAAAAGAGCCAATAACAGGAAAATATCATGACAAGGATAAGTCAATATATATCAATTACAACCATCAATATTAATGGTCTCAATTCACCAATCAAAGAAATAGACTGGCAGAATAGATTAAGAAGCAAAATCCAACAATATGCTGCATACAAGAAACACACTTAATTCAAAAAGAAATTCATAGTCTGAAAGTCAAAAGGTAGAAAACAATACTCCATGTGACAGGAACCCAGAAACAAGCAGGGTAGCTATTTTATTTACAGACAAGGTAGATTTCAAATCAAAACTAATTAAGAGAGACAAAGACAGTCAATATATCCTTCTGAAGGGAACAATCCTAGAGAAGACAATCATAAATATACATGCACCAAATACTAGTGCTCCCATCTATATAAAATAAATATTAAGGGACATGAAAAACCAAATAAGCACTAATACGATTGTAGTGGGGTATCTCAGTACCCCACTGTCACAAACAGACAGGTCATCTAGACAGAAAATCAACAACAGAGTGAGTTCAAATAAACAATCTAATGCAGAACCTCAAGCTCCTAGAAAAGGAAAAAGACAAACCCAAAGCTCATACAGGTGAGGAAATTTTCAAGATCAGAGGAGAAATCAATATAGTGGAGACTAAGAGAATGATACAAAAAATCAATGAATCCAAGAGTTGGTTCTTTGAAAGAATAAGTAAAATTGACAAACCCTTAGCTAACCTTATCAAATAAAGACAAGAAAAGGATCAAATTCATGCAATTAAGTATGAAAAGGATGAAATTGCAACAGATCCAGCAGAAATCCAGGGGACCATCAATACCTGCTTTGAGAATCTGTACTCTAATAAAATGGAAAACAGAAGAAATGGACAGATTCCTAGATACCTATGAATAACCAAAGTTGAATGAAGAAATAGAAAAATTCTGCACAACCCAGTTTCAATCAGTAACATTGAAAATGTAATTAAAAATTCACCAACAAAGAAAAGCCCCGGTCCTGATGGCTTCACTGCTGAATTCTACAAGAAATTTCGGGAAGAGCTAATGCCACTGCTTCTCAAACTCTTTAATGAAATTGAATGGGAAGCAATACTTCCAAAATCATTCCTGGAAGCAAGTGTTACTTTGATTGCTAAAGCAGAGAAAGACCCAACTTAAAAAGAGAACTACAGACCAGTCTCCCTAATGAACATAAATGCAAAATTCCTCAAGAAAATACTGCCAAACAGAATACAGGGGATCATCAAGAAGATCACACACACTGACCAAGTTGGATTTATTCCAGGGATGCAAGGATGGTTCCACATATATAAATGAATAAATATAAGGCAATATATTAACAGAGCCAAGGACAAAAACCATATGATCATCTCAATTGATTCAGAAAAAGCATTCAACAGATCCAGCACCCACTCATGATAAAAATCCTACAGAAAATTGGAATAGAAGGACTTTATCTCAATCTGATAAAGGCTATGAAAAACCAAGAGCCAACATCATACTAAATGGTCAAAAACTGAAAACCTTCACTCTAAAATGAGGAAGAAGACAAGGATGTCCTCTATCACCACTCCTGTTCAATATAGTTTTGGAAATATTAGCCACAGCAATTAGACAAGAGAAAGAAATAAAGGGAATAAAGATAGGAAAGGAAGAATCTAAAATGTTGTTATTTGCTGATGACATGATATACTACATGGAAGACCCCCAAAACGTTACTGAAAACCTTCTAAACTTAATAAACAGATTAATTAGAGTAGCTGTACACAAGATCAACACTCAAAAATCAATAGCATTCTTGTCCACAAATAATAGACTCATTGAGAGAGAAATTGGGGAGACACTCTCTTTCACAATAGCATCCCCCAAAATGAAATATCTAGGAATCAATCTAACAAAGGAAGTAAAAGACCTCTACCTTGAAAAGTAAAGCACTCTGAAAAAAGAGATTGATGAGGATATAAGAAAAAGGTAAGACATCCATTGCTCCTGGGTAGGAAGAACCAATATAGTGAAAATGGTCATACTTCCAAAACTGCTATATAGATTCAATGGAATCCAGATTGAAATTCCAACAGTATGTTTCACAGAACTAGAGAAAACAATCCAAAAGTTCACTTGGAACCAGAAGAGACCTAGAATAGAAAAAGCAATCCTAGGCAACAAGGACATGACAGGGGGTATAACAATCCCCAACATGAAACTATACTATAAAACCACTGTGATAAAAACAGCACGGTACTGGCAAAGAAACAGATGTAAGGATCAGTTGAATAGATTAGAAGATGCAGACACAACTCCAGACATATTCAGCCACTTCATCTTTGACAAAGGAGCCAACCACCCTCACTGGAGGAAAGGTAGCCTCATTAATAAATCATGCTGGAAAAACTGGATTTCAACCTGCCACAGATTAAAACTAGACCCACATCTTTCAACCTGCACTAAACTAAAATCAACGTGGATCAAAGATCTAAATATTAAAACAGAAACACTAAACTTGCTAGAAGATATGTTAGGTAGAACTCTTGAAGACTTTGGCATAGGAAAAGACTTTATGAATAAAACCTCAGTAGCATGGGAACTAGCACAGGGAATCAGCACCTGGAATCTCATCCTATAGAGAAACCAACAACAGAGCTAAGAGACAACCTACAATGTGGGAAAAAAATTTTACTAGCTATTCCTCAAAGGACTACTATCTAGAATATATAAAGAAATTAAATATTTCAGACTCCCTAAATTTAAAGACCAAATTAAAAAATGGGCCTCTGAAATGAACAGACATTTGTCAGAAAATGAAGTAAAAGCAGCAAATAAATGTATGAAAAAATGTTCAATATCACTGGTCATTTGAGAGATATAGATGAAAACAACACAGAGATTCCATCTCACTCCAGAAAGAATGGCTCCTATCAAGAAATCAACGAATAACAAATGCTGGCATGGTTGTGGGAAGAGAGGAACCCTTCTCCGTTGGTGGTGGGAGTGCAGTCTGTTGCAACCACTGTGGTGATCAATATGGAGATACTTGAAAAAACTAGGATTAGAGGTCCCATTTGACCCAGCTATTCCCCTGCTGGGTATCTTCCCAAAAGAATTAAAAGAATGTTACCACAGAGATATATACATACCCATATTTACAGCAACACAGTTTGTAATAGGTAAAAGTTGGAATCAGCCCAATTGCCCATCAACCTGAGACTGGATAAAGATTTGGTTTTTTAAGTAAAATGGAGTACTACTCAGCCATAAAGAATGAGAAACTATTCGATTCTTGATATCAAAAAAAATGAGCATCTAGAGTCATTTATAGCTAAATGGATGCATATTGAGGCCATACACTTAAGTGAAACAAGTAGGACACACATGTGTAAATACCAAATAGTTTCTCTGGTGTGAGAAACTGAAAGTGTAAATAAGAATCAAAATGTAAAACAGGAAGAAAAGGTCTAAAGGGGAAGAGGATTTTGGAGGGGTAGGGGAAAGGAAAGAAGGGAAAGGAAAAAATATGAGAAAAGGAAAAATATAGAAACAAAGTCTTTGTAAATAGCGAGGGGTGGAAGGATTGAAGAGAGGGTAGGGAAATGGGGAAAAAATAAGAACCAAGATATATCATGTAAAGGTACAAATTCTCAATGATGTATATCATCATATTGTATATCTAAAACGTATCACTAAACCTAATGAAAAAAAAATTAAGAAAAGAACTCCCATATTACCTTGCAATCCTTTTTCTAGCATATACATAAAGCAATGGAAATTAAATATATATATATATTCATTTTCTTTGCAATGTTATTCATAATATTCAAGATATGGAAACAATCTAAATACCTGCATGAGGTTTCTGCCACCTGCCTCACAAGTGCAAGGACCCAATTTAGATCCCTGGTACCAAAAAAAAAAGAGTCCTCTGTAAATACCTCCATGAAGACTATATATATGAAGAATATATGGATGTATAATTTTTTATATATCAACTTTATTATTATATATTAGCATATATATAATTATATATATGTATATCATTAAGAAAGATGCATATCCTGTCACTTGCAAAAACATGAATGAAATTGGGGGACATTTAGCTAGTGAAAAAAAAAGATCCTGAAATGAAATATTAACTGATCTTTCCTACATGTAGACTGAAATAACCACCTAAAAAATTAAATACATGAGATTAATTGTTAGGGAGTTCATATTTTTTACTACCAATTTTTTAATCTCTACTCAATATGAATATTAGCATTCATAAAGTTCAGACCTTGGATATCAGTAACTGTAGATAAAATTGATATAGGGAACTGGTAGTTGTTTTTTAGATCAGTGGTATCAATGAGAATCATATTTCATATCTTATTACTAATAATGGCCATAATAAGAAATAAATATTTCAAATTAAGGAGCAGCTATGACTTTAGACAGGGAAAGTTTTACTAAGAAATAGGGAAAGATGCTTGACAAAGTTTGCTGCATTAGAAGCATAAACCCTATGAGACAATTTGTTGAGAGCTAAATCTTTTCTACCTTAAACGCTCTTTCTCCAGTGTAAAGATTTGTCCCTTCCAAGGGATCTGTTACTTGCTTATCAAGTCATCAAATGACTGCTGACTCTTTTGAGTTACCTCTTTGTTGTACTAATATAAAGTCAGCTCTTTGTTCATGTTTTGTTCCACACATTTTATTGTTGTTAAGTTTTCATTCATAAAAAATCTTTTATTTTTTTTACATGTATGTGATGGTTAATTTCAATCTCTCTGTTTTCTTTAAGTGGTTCATGTATCTATTTCTTCCAGTTTCACAGTTGACTAGTTTTTATGTAGTAAGTTTTGAAACCAAGAAGCATAACACCTCTGTATTAGTTTATCTAATAAAAGAATAGTTCAACTGTCACAGTTTCTTTGAGAATCCATATAAATTTCAAAACAGAATTGTTTTTGGTATTTTTGAAAAAATTCCGAAGGAATGTTGATAACATTTGTATTTAATTTATAGTTTTTTAAAGTAATATACACATTTTAACAATACTAAGACTTCTATGAACATGTGATGATTTTACACTTTTTGTGTGATGTTTAATATTTTCAGGTATGTTTTGTAGTTTACACTGTGCAATCTTTTGTCTCCTTGGCTAACTTTATTCCTAAGTGTTTAGTTTCATTTAATGGTACAGAAAATACAATTGGTTTCTTAATTTTATTTCAGATTATTTAATATAGAAATGTAAAAAAATTTGACATATTATTTGTAGCATCCTACTTTGCTAAATTTACTTTTTAGTTGTAAAAGGATGATATGCTGCTTAAGTTTTCTTGTTGATTTTACTTTGTTAAGATGTATAAATGTTATCTAACTACTAAGTATTTAACTATAGAATACAGTGTGTTAACTGTAATATTTTACAACATTTCCCTAGAACTTATTCAACTTGTACAACTAAAATTTCATGTAAATTGAATGACAGAATTGCATGTCTTCCTTCCTCAAATCCCTGAAAATTTCCCTTCTATTCTCTGATTTGAGGACATTGATCATTTCAAAAGTTTCATATTACTGCTGCTTGATTTCTGAAAAGTAAAAAATCTAACTTTTTCTTGCTTTCTATCATACCCTTAAAATTCAGCATTATTATGACATAGGCATGATTTCTTTCATTTTCTGGCTGAGTAATATTATATATATATAATATGGCATTAAAAATTATTAATCCTTTGATAGAAATTTAATTGGCATCTACTTTTTGTCTTTTGTTGATATGGAATGTAAATATAATTTTTAAATACTGCTTTAATTTATTTTGGATAAATACCCAATTTTGGGATTTTTGTAATATATGGTGGTTTTATTTATAAATTTTCCATTATTTTTATGAACATCCACAGTGTTTTCTATAGAAGCAGCACTGGCACCATTTTGCAGTCTGCTAAGAGTGCACACAAGCATATCAGTTTTCCACATCCCTAACAAAACAGTATTTTCTGATTTTTCTCATTTTAAATAATGGATACAGCAATGGGTGGGAGGCAACATTTCATTGTGCTTTTGTTTGCTTATATATAATTCTTAAGAATACTGAGCATCTTTTAATATACCAGTTATACATTAATATTTCTTATAAAGATAAATATCTTCAATTAGAACACTTATACATTGCACATTTTTTTTGGTACATTGCACATTTTTAATCAAGTTGTCATGTTGCTACTCATTTGTAGGGGATAATTAGATACTAAGATATTAGTCTCTTTATCTAATATAGGTTTTACATATAAGTTTCTCTTACTCCACAGATAGCCCTTTCACAACGTTAATTGTTTTACTCAGCAGATTTCAGCTCAATTTAGAATCTTATTTGTCTACTTGTAAATTTATTTTGTTTGGTTATAAAATCTTTAAAATTGTACATATTAGTTTTCACATGTATACATTGTTTTAGCAAGTTAGACATAAATCTCACCTTAAACATTTAACAATTATGACAAAAAGAGTCAAAACATTTAATTTATTTGTCAATCATTCTGTTGATGTGTTGTAACATGATTGGACTTAGATAAAATGAACCATCCTTGAATCCATGGGATGATCAGCTTGGTAGCATTTTGTTGAATTGTCCAAGTTAAATAAGAATACTAGCTTATAGTTTTGATTGTTTTGATTTTTCTTATCTTCTTTGGATATCAGGCTAATTCTGGCCTAATAAAATGGGAAGTAGGAATTTCTTCCTATTCTACTTTTTTATTTGGAATAACAAGGATAATTGGTATTCTTTTTTAAGTGTTTATTAGGTGTCAGAAGTGAAGTCATCTTGTCCTGGGCTTTTCATCAATTGGAGACTTTAGTTATTCCACCTCAGTACTTGTTGGTCTATTTGGCTTTTCTATTTCTGGATACTTCAGTTTTGTTAAGTTTATGTGTCTAAAAATTTATCCATTTCATTTAGGTTACCAAATTTTTGACATATCATTTTTCATAATATTAAATAATCTATTTTTGTTTATATGGTGTCAGATATAATGTCTCTCCTTTATCTCTGACTGTGATACTTCTCTCTGTTTTTCTTGGTTTACATAAGGGTTGATCTGTATTGTTTACTTTTGAAGAACAAAACTTCTGGGTTTTTTGTGGAATTTTTTGACATAACTTTCAGAAAAGTTTATATGATAGCCCTTTTAATGGTTTTTTCTTTTTAAAACTAATTTTATTGGTAAAATTTAGATATACATGATAATATTCATCATAGGGAATTTGTATCTGTACATGATATATTTTGATTCCTCTTTTTCTCCCATTCCCTTCCCCTCCCTTCAACCCCTCTTCTCCTCATTTACAAAACTTTGTTTCCATTTTTTCCTTCTTTTCTCATTTTTTCTTTTTCACTTCCTCCCACCTCATGTATCCTTTCCTTTTGAAGAATTTATTTCACAATATCTATTATACATTTTGGTCCTTATTTATACTTTCCATTTCTTACTATCTAGAATATGTAAAGAATTTTTAAATATCAGACCTCCTAAATGTAAAGACCCGATAAAAAATGGGCATCTATAATGAATAGAAATTTCTCAGACAAAGATGTAGAAATAGCAAATAAACATATGAAAAAATGTTCAATATCTCCGATCATTTGAGAGATGCAAAAGAAAACAACCCTGAGATTCCACCTCATCCCAGAAAGAATGGCTGCCATCATGAAATCAACCAATAACAAATGCTGGTGGGGGTGTGGGGAAAAGAACTATTCTCCACTCTTGGTGTGAGTGTAGACTGGTGCAGCCACTGTGGAAATCAGTATGGAGATACCTCGGAAAACTAGGATTAGATGTCCCATTTGACCCACCTATTCCCCTGATGGGTGTCTTTCCAAAAGAATTTTTAAAAATCATACCACAGCTCTGTATGTGCACCCATGTTCATAGCAGCACAGTGTGTAATAGCTAAAAATTGGAAACAGTCCAATTGCCTATCAACTGGAGACTGGATAAAGAAAATGTGTGTGTTTTTTTTAATAAAATGGAGTACTACTCAGCTATAAACAATGAAAAATTAGAGACACTCATAGCTAAATGGATATACATTGAGGCCATATTCTTAAGTGAAATAAATAGGACATACATGTGTAAATACTGAATAGTTTCTCTGGTGTGAGAAACTGAAAGTGTAAATAAGGATAAAAATGGGTAATAGATAATGTGAAATGGGAAGAAAAGGTCCAAATGGGAAGGGGAAGAGAGAGCAGTAGGGGAAAGAAAGAAGGGAAAGGATTAAATATGAGAAAAGGAAAAAATGGAAAAAAAAGTCTTTGTAAATAGGGAGAGGTGAAGGGGTTGAAGGGAGGGCTGGGTAATGGGGAAAAATAAGAGCTAAGATATATAAAGGTACAAAATTTCTATTTTTAAATTTTTATTGTGTTTGTATTCTCCACTTCATTTATTGGTAATCTGGCCTTTATCATTTCTTTCTGTCTAATAGTTATGTATTGGTTTGGATTTTTTCCTATTTTTGACAGTCAGTGAGAAGGTTTTTTTTTATGAGATATTTTATCACTCATTTCCTGTTTTTGATGTAGGATTTTCTTGATATGAGCCTCCTTTTCTACTGGTTTAACTGGGTTCTACAAGTTTTGTTATATTTTCTTTACTTTCATATGTTTTAAGAATTTCTAAAAATATTCTCATTGATTTTTTTCTTTGAATTATTTTTTGTTCAGAAGCAACTTGTCAGTTTCTATGTGTGAATACGAATTTCAAAGAAAATTTTTTATTGGTTTCTATTTTTACACTATGGTTTTCAGAAAATGTATTTGATAGTATTTCTATCTTAAATAATTAGTTATGTTTTTGGTTTGTGTTTTTCCATGTCCTGAGGAGATAAATATGTATTCTGCAATTCAGATTGAATGTTTTCTATATATCTGTTAGGTTTGTTTGATTTAGTGTGAAGTTTAATTCTACTTTTTGTTGATTTCTGTCTGCATGAATGATCTTTTGCTAAAAATGAGGGGGCAGTATCACCTATTACTATATTAGAATCTGGATCACACTTCATTTTCTTATTCATCATAGGGAATTTTTACCTGTATATGATATATGTTGCTTCTTTTTTTTCCCCATTCACAGTATAGATCACATTTTAGGTCTATTAATAATTTGCTCCAATTTAATTAGCTTTTGGTACATTGGATGGATATGTATTATAGTAATTATTCATTTGTGTTCTTGCTGAATTGACTACTTTCTATCTTAAATAATTTTCAATCTTAATTGTGTATTTTTAGTGCTTATGATTTAAAGTCTTTCACCTCATACAAGTATGGCCTATTTTTGCTTTCTTTTGATTCTATTTGCATGGATTATCTTATTCCATTCTGTAGCTTTCAGTCTATGTGTGTACTTACAGGTGAAGTAATTTTCTTTTTAAAATTTTTATGGGTATATGTTTGTAATAAATACTGATTATTTTCAGATTAGGAAATATATATAGGTGCATTTTTACTCTGCCTGCCTTCTAGACCTCCATCCATTCTCTCTCCTTCCATGGGTCCCTTTCCATTTCAAGAGACTACCTCTGTTTTTTAACACATCTTTTTATTTTGCATTTAAGATTATTTACATTTGTGGTTTCTCATATTAGAGAAATCATGCAATATTTAACCATCTATGAGTGACTTATTTCATTTAATATCATGTTCTCAATAGTGATCAACTTTCCTACAAATGACTCAAATATTTAAATTTTTATTAGTATGTATTTTCAGTGCACAAAGATTGCATTCATTATCGGGATCTGATACAGGTACAACTTAAATCTTTTTTTCATCACTTTACTATCCTCCCTTCCCCCACCCAAATGAGGCAAATGTATGCTTCCTTATACTGAAGTACTACTGGATTGTGTATGTATACCACGGTTTTTTTATCCATTTATCTGTTGTTATTCATATAGGTGACTTTCCACTTTTAAATTTAATTTTTATTAGTACATGTTTGCAGTACGTAATGGCTGTGGACCTATCACTAAATTATGATGATTTTAGGTCTTTCAGGAAGATAACCAGAAGATCTGCACCTGGGTCAAATGGAATTTCCATTTTTAGTTTTTTGAGGAATCTCCATACTGATTTCTATAGTGGTTTACATTCCCACCAACAACGTGGAAGCGTTTCTTTTCCCTCACAAAGTTGCCAGTGTTTGTTGTTTTTGAGTTTGCAATAACAGTCATTTTTGCTGAGTGTTTTGGCACATATCTCTAATCTCAGCACTTGGGAGACTGAGGTAAGAGGGTCACTCTGAGTTTGAGGTCAGCTACATAGTGAAATTAAGGCCCACTTTAACTAAGGTACATAGTGAGACAAAGACTCAAACAAACAAACAAACAAATCTAATGGTCTTTCTTACTGGACTAACTGGAATCTCAGTGTTGTTCCTATTTGCATTTCACTACTAACCAAATATGCTATACATTTTAAAAATTATAAACCATATGTACTTCTTCATCCTAGAAGTGTTCATTCATTTCACTTGCCCATTTTTTGGTTGATCTTTTATTTTGGAGTGTTTAATATTTTGAGTTATTTCTGCTTTCTACATATTAGTTCTTCATTCAAGCTGTAGTTGGCAAAACATTTCTCTCATTCTGTAGTTGTCTCTTCTCTCAGTTGATTATTTCCCTTGCTGTGAAGATACTTTTTAAATTGATAGCTCATTTGTTGACTTTTCTTATTATGTCTTGTGCAGTTGGGGTTTCATTTAAGAAGTCCTTGCCAGCACCCATGTCTTTAAGAATATTATTGGTGTTTTTTCAAGCAAGAGATACAGTGTTTCTGTTCTTGTACAGATCTTTAATCCATTTTAATTTGGTTTTAGCACAGAGAGAGATAAGAATCTAAATTCATTCTTCCACATGTAGATAACAAGTTTTACTAGCACCATTTGTTTAAAAAGCTATATTTTTTCCAGGGTGTATGCTTGGCTTCTTTCTAAAATCATCAGATGGCTGTACTTGGGGTAGTTTATGACTCTTCTATTATGTTATGTTGGTCATCGTATCAGTGTTTGTGCCAGTATTCCTCTTTGAATTATTGTATCTTTTTAGTACAACATGAAGTCCCAGATGTAATGCCTACTGTCTTGTTCGTATTGCTTAAACCTACATTGGATACTCTGGTTTCTCCTGGTTCCTTAATATTTTAGAATCATTTTCTCTAATTATTTGAAAAAGGCTGATGGTATTTTGATTAGAATGGAATTATGTCTATATATCTTTTTGATAATATGACAATTTTGACAAAATTGGTCCTACCTATTCAAGACCAGGGAATGTCTTTCCATTTTCTTTTCTTTTTCTAATTAATTTTATTGGTACATTTTAGGTATACAATACAATGACATTCATCATTGGAAATTTGTACCTTTACAAGATATATGTTGGTTATTATTTTTTTCCTATTCCCCTACCCTTCCTTCAACCCTCCATCCCTCTCTATTTACAAAGACTTTGTTTTTTCCATTTTTTCATTTTTTCATATTGAGTCCACTCCCTTCTTTCCTTTCCCCTACTCCTCCCACTTCCCCTTCCTCTTTGCACCATTTCTTCACAGACATTTCTCAGACAAAGAAGTAAAAATAGCAAATAAACATATGAAAAAATGTTCAACATCACTGGTCATTGGAGAGAAGCAAATGAAAACTATGCTGAGATTCCACATCACCTCAGAAAGAATGGCTGCTATCATGAAATCAACCAATAAGAAATGCTGGTGGGGGTGTGGGGAAAAAGGAACCCTTCTCCAATATTGGTGGGAGTGTAGACAGGTCCATTTTCTTTTCTCCTATTTAAGCTCTTTTTTTTAGAGCAATTTTGTTTTTATTATATAGGTCTTTAATTTCCTTCTTTAGGTAAATTCCTCAGTTTTAAATATTTTTAAATTAATTTTATTGGTATATTTAAGGTATGCAATATAATGACATTCATCATTGGAAATTTGCACCTTTACATAATCCATCTTGGTTCTTATTTTTTCCGCATTCCCTGGCCTTCCCTTCAACCCCTCCACCCCTCACAATCTACAGAGTTTGTTTCCATTTTTTCTTTTTCTCATATTAATTCCATGTTTTTCATAGATAGCTTTTATCACATTGAGACAGCAAATGTCTATTCCAATTTTTTGGATAGTTTTTATAATAAATGTATGTTGGGTTTTGTCAAATGCTTTTTCTGCATCTATTGAGATGATTATATGGTTTTATTACTTTGCTCTATTAATACAGTGTATTACATTTATTGATTTGCATATGTTGAACCATCTCTGCATCCCTGGGATGAATCCCACTTGGTCAGGGTGTATGACCTTCTTGATGATCTTCTGCATTCCATTTGTCAGTATCTTATTAAGGACATTTGCATCTGTATTCATTAGTGAAATTGGCCTATAGTTCTCTTTTTTGGCTGGGTCTTTTTCTGCTTTGGGGATCAAGATGATGCTTGCTTCCAGGAATGAATTTAAGAGTATTGCTTCCCTTTCAATTTCATTGAAGAGTTTAAACAGGAGTGGCAGTAGTTCCTCTCTAAATATATTGTTGAATTCATTCAATTTCATTGACTGATATTGGGTCATTTTGAATTTTTAGGTCATCTTTGTTCAACTTTGGTAATTTACAAATATCTAGGAATCTGTCCATTTCTTCTATATTTTCCACCTTACTGGCATATAGGTTCTCAAAATAGGTATTGATGATCCTCTGGATTTCTACTGGGTCCATTGTAATTTCATCCTTTGCATTCCTAATTGCATGTATTTGGGCCTTTTCTTTCCTTTTTTTGATGAGATTGGCTGAGGGTTTGCCAATTTTGTTTATTCTTTCAAAGAACCAACTCTTGACTTCATTGATTTTTTTTTCTGTACTGTTCTCTTAGTCTCCATTGCATTGATTTCTGCCCTGATCTCTGTAATTTCCTCCCTTGTCTGAGCTTTGAGTTTGTCCTGCTCTTCTTTTTCTAGAAGTTTGAGGTTCATCATCAGGTTGCATAATTGAGCTTGCTCTGTTTTCCTAATGTGAGTATTCACTGCCATGAATTTCCTTGTTAAAACTACTTTCATTGTGTCCCGTAGATTCTGATATGTTGTACTGGCATTGTCTTTTAATTGTAGGAACTGTCTGAAGTCTTCTTTAATTGCCTTGTGACCCATTGGTTATTCAGAAATATGTTATTCAATTTCCATGTGTTTATGAAATTCTTGCTATTTCTTTTGCTATTGATCTCCAATTTCATTGTGCTATATTCTGGTAATATACAGGGGATAACTTCAAATTTTTTGCACTTACTTAAACATGTTCAATGAAAGAGTATGTGATCTATTTTAGAGAATGACCCATGTGCAGCTGAAAAGAACATACATTCTGATTTTTATGGGGTGGCACACTCTGTAAACATCTGTTAAGTTCATTTGTTCAAGACTTTGATTGAGTTCTAGTATTTCATTGCTTGTTTTTTGTCTAGTTAATCTTTCTGATTATGACAGTGGGTATTGAGGTCCCCCACTACTATTATATTAGTGCTTATATGATTTTTCATGTTCATTAGTATTTGTTTTATATAGTTGGGTATACTAATGTTTGTTGTATATATATTTATAATTGCTATCTCTTCCTCATGGATTTTGCCCTTTACAAGGATGCAGTGGACTTCTTTGTCTCTCTCAATCAGTGTTGGTTTGAAATCCACTAGATCTGCAAAGAGGATAGCTACTCCTGGTTTTTTAAGTTTCCTTTCTCATAGAGTATTTTTTTCCACCCTTTAAGTTTTAGTCTATGAGTTTCTTTTTGAATTAAGTGTGTTTCTTGTGTGCAGCGTATTGTTGGATCTTGCTCCTTGACTCATTCTGCCAGTCTATTTCTTTTGATTGGTGAATTGAGACCATAATCACTGATGGTTATAATTGATCTGTATTGACTTATCCTTTTCATGACTTTTTCTTTTTGCTGGATTCATCCCCTTTGCATTTAATTTCTTGTCATGCCTGATGGATTCATTATTCAGGGCTTCCTGGGGATGTTGTCCTTGTTGTCTCTTCCTAGGATATTGTCTAAAATTTTTTTGAGTCCTGGTTTGGTATTCATAAAGTTCCTAAGGTGCTCTTTTTCATGAAAGTATCTTATTTCTCCATCAATTTTTAAAGATAGTTTTGCAGGGTACATCAGTTTGGGTTGGAGGCTGTTTTCCTTTAGGGCTTGTAATACTTTACTCCAAGGTCTTCTTGCCTTGAGGGTTTGCACTGAGAAGTCTGCTGTGATTCTGATGGGCTTTCCTTTGTATGTGGTTTGTTTCCTTTCTCTAACTGCTGTAGAATTTTGTTCTTCTGTTGGGTTTCTGGATTCTTTACAATTATATGCCTATGTGTAGATTTTTTTTGATCAAGGCTAGTTGGAGTCCTATATGTCTCACTTATCTGTATGTCAAGTTCTTTTCCCCTGCTTTGGAAGTTTTCTATCATCACGTCTGTGAACACTTTTTTTATGTCTTCTGGTCTCTCCCTGTTTCTTCACTGACCCTGATCAGTGTTATGTTATTTTTCTTTGCATCATCTAGCAGCTCCTGGATTGATTTCTCATGGTCCCTAACTATGCTTAAGAAATTTTTCTTTTCTTTATCACTAATTGCAATCTTATCTTCTATATCTGAAATTCTGTCTTCACATTGGCTCATTTTGCTGCTTAAACTTTCAATGGAGTTTTTATTCTCCTGGAAATCTGTTTGCATCTGTTTTATGGATTCCATTTGTTTCCTGTGTTGGGATTCCATCATGTTTGTCAGCTCCTCTATTTTTTTTTTTATCTGTGTCCTCTCTAGATTTATTAATCACGTCTTTCACTATGGGAACAATCTTTGCTGTTATCTGAGAAAATATTTCTGATTTCATTTTTTCCAGATCCTCTTTTGTTGCCAGTTCCGGGAGTCCAGGTTTTTGAATGTCAGAATGTTTCATTTTGTTTCCCTTTTGGGTTGCCTCAGGTGATCTGGAAGTCTGGTTTTGAGACTTATGTATGTGTCTTCTCATTTCAACAGATGCAGCCTATTGTGCCTTTGTTGAGGAAACTTTTTCCTCATCCAGTTATCTTGAATTTTCAGCAAGCCACCAAGCAGCCTTTACTCTTCTGCTCATCAGTACACCAATTCCTGGGTTCAGAGTGGTGGCCTTCTGGATCCCTGGACTGACTTGGTTTCTGAGTGGGCTTCTGGCTGGGGGCTGTGTACAGTTGGGATGCTATCTAGGCATACCACTCACTGGGGCTCCTATGTAGCTGTTGTCTGGGACAGACTTTGGCTGGGGGCTGTGTACCCCAGTTCCTGTTGTTGGCACAGGCTTCGGCTAGGTTCTCCATTCACTTATCAGTGGTATCGAGGTGAGCCTCTGGGTATTGCTTGTGTGTCTGTGTAGCTTTTTTTCAGATGGGTCCTTGGCTGTGGTCAATGGTATGGCGGGCCTCTGGCTGAAGAGTTTGCACCTGTCCAGTCCTTTTCCTGGTGGGCTTTTGGCTTGGGTGGGTGTGCAGAAACCTCTGGGATTGAGTCAGAGCCCTGACTGGGATCCATCTCCAGCCATGCCCATTTGGGCCTCACATCTGCTCCCTGGGTTCTGCACGCACTTACTGATGTAATGGTGTTCCTCTGAGTTTTAAATTTTTTGAAGCTATTGCAAATGGGATTGATTTCATCATTTGTTGCTCCATGGTTTCATTCTTGGAGTACAGAAAAATATTGATTTTCTTGTTAAGTTTTCATCCTGCCACTTTTTAATCTGCTTATTAGTTCTAAGAGTCTTCTAGCAGAATTTTATTGTTCTTTTATGTTAACAATAATGTCGTCTCTAAATAAAAATTGTTTGAATTTTCCTATATTTTTTGAATACCTATTATTTATTTCTCTTGCCTGATTTTTCTGGCTAAAGTTTTGAGTTATAATTCTTTTTTTTGGTACTGGAGATTGAACTCGGTTCCTTATGTTTGCAAGGCAGGCAGCAGAACCACTTAGCTAAATCCCTGGCCCTGAGTTATATTTTTAATAGCAGTGGTGAACACTAACATCCTTGCCTTGTTACCGATTTTAAAAAGAATAGATTCAGATTTCCCCATTTAATATGATATTGGGAGTGGGTTTTTCATAAATGACTCATCGTTTTGAGGTATCACCTTCCTATATTTTTTTGTCAAGGTTTTAAATCTTGATTGGCTGTTCAGTTCTGTTAAGGACTTTTTTCTGAATCTATTGAAATGATGTTCATGCCATTTTTATCTTTTTGTTTATGTGATGTATTGTGTTACTTGTAAGTAGTGTATAGCATGGTCTTACATGTTAGCTATTTGGTCTTTGACTTTTACTATGAGAATTTAATCCATTTGGAATTGACATAAGTAAATATCCACAGGTAAAGTCTTACTGTTTATACTTTATAACTTTATGCAATTTTAAAAAACAGTTTATTTTCCTACATTCTTCCGTGTTACTTAAACATTCTCACCTTTAATTTTTCTGAGAATATGTTTACCTCTAAGGCAGCTTTGCTGAGTACAGTATTCTTATGTACCTTTTATTTAGCTCTGTTAACATTTCATCTCAATTCTTTTCTCTTGTAATATTTATAGTAAGAATTCTACAGTCTGGTTCTTTGGAACCTTTACTTTTTTTAATTTGCTCCAGGTGGGGTTTGTAACTATCACTTTCACACACTCGTGATTATTTCTGATCTCACCATGGAACCTTCACTTTTAATGCTTGTGATACTTAAAGGGAGGCTTTTATAAGCATGATATATTTAAGTAATTTATTCTAAAAAAGGCATTCAATGTTTTTCAAAGTGTTTGTCTTGTTTTCTTTCAATATATTTGTTGATAATTAAAGAGTTACTATTGCCATTTGTCACTTGGTTTCTAATTGTTCTGTAAATCCTTCTTTCCTCTTTGCTGTATTCCATTATGATTTGAAGATTTTCTACAGTGGCTTCCTTTGATTCTTTTCTTTGTTTTTTACTTTATGGCTATTGTGATGTTTCCCTACATTAACTCATACAAACTAATTTAATATGATAGTAATATAATTTGTGCTACATAGAAATACTTGACATTTTCTCCTCCCCCATATATTTGTGGTTTTAATGTTACAGTTTATATTTTTTGACTTTTATTAGTACATGTTTGGAGCACATAATGATTACATTCACTGTAGGGGATTGGCACACATATGTAACACACTTCAATTCTTTTTATTTTCTCCTTCCCTCAACCCACCTTTTATTTTTCTGGAATCATTTTCATTTATTTATCTTATAGTACCTTATAAAGTGAATTATCATATATATAGATTGAAAACCAAACTAATAGGTCAAAGAATATATGAAACATGTTTGGCAATTGTAGTAAGTTAAGGTACACTTTTACATATATTGTCCTCACTGGATTACAATACCCTTTGTTTCTCTTTTTTCTTATTGTGTCATTTATATACATACATATATACAGATATACATATATATGCATATAGAGAGAGACAGAAAAAGATAGGCAGAGAGACAGAGTTTTTTATGTACGACAGACCATGTGCTATATAGACTTCTATGTCTGAGTTACCTCACTTAATATGATTTCAGGTGCGTCTATTTTCTTAAAAATGACTCATTTATAATTTTTTATGTCACAGTAGTTCTCCATTGTGTGTAAATACTACATCTTTTGCCCATTCATGTATTGATAGACACATAGGCTGTTTCCAAGAATTAGCTATTATGAATTGTGCTGCTATAAACATGGGTATACATCCATCATTGTGGTATGATGTCTTTATCTCATTTGGGAAGATACTTAAAGAGAATAGTTGGGTCAAATGGAATTTCTACTTTTAGTTTCTTGAAAAATCTCCATAGTGATTTCCACAGTGGTATCATCAATTTACAGTCCCACCAACAATGGAGAAGTGTCCTGTCTCCCCACAGCCTCACCAGCATTTGCTATTGGTTGATTACTTGATGGTAGTTATTCTTTCTACAGTGAGATATGTCAGGAGCAATGCTACATAATTTTGGGGAAAAATCATTTGATTAGGCCTAGTTCTCCTGCCTACAGGCCAGCTATGGCATTTCAAGACATAATTCCATTTTGGCCTTCAGTCACAACTGAGACCTCAATGATCCAGTGATGCTGTGATGCTCCAGTACAAGATTATACCAGCTGAAGACATCCTGGGAGGAACAAATCTTCATCTGCACAGTTCCTCATTGATCTAGGTATCCCGCCACTCTCTAGTCATCTGTTACATTTGTTTCTCCTGATGTACTAAATAAAAGGTGCCTCAAGCTCGGGTGCTTTCATCTTTGCCACCCAGAGCAGCACTACTCAGGCCCAAAGCTCAGCTTTTCCTCAAAGTCTTATTTTTTCTACCTTTCCTGTATAATAAGTCAATTTGCCTTGTGGTGTCGTGGCTCACAGGAGACTAGGACATACTGCAGAGGTTCTAGTAATGTCCCCTTTCCTTGTTCCCTACAGAGATAGAATATCCTTGTTGTTTTAATTTGCATTTCTTGAAAAGCAAGTGATTTTTTTCATGTATATATAGGCCATTTTTTTTTCTTAAGGGAAAGCATGAATGAGGTCCCCCACTACCACAAATTATGCAGTTGAATTTCCCACATTTGGGGAAATCACAGGGGTCAGCACATCCGGAGTGCAATGGATAAGCCTCGAGCTGGGAAAACCACCTTAGTGATCATGGTATCTCCCCTGCCAGGTAAGTATGGCCATTTGAATTTTTTCTTCTAAGAAGTGTCTATTCATTTCAGATGCCCACTATTTAAGTCTTTAAATTTGACATGTCTAATTTTAAAAAATTCTTTATATATTCTAGATATTATTTCTTTGAGGAGTAGCTGGCAATTTTTTTTTCCATTCTGTAGGTTGTCTCTTCACTTTGTTAGTGGTTTTCTTTGCTGGGCAAAGAAGCTTTTTCATTTTAAGTGATCTCATTTGTTGACAGTTGTTATTATTTCTTGTGCAACTGAGGTATTGTTCAGAGAGTCTTTGCATATACCTATGTCTTCAAGAGCTTTATCTATTTTGTCTTCCAGCAAATTTTTTTCTTTTCTAATATTTAGATTTTTGAAACATTTTTATTTCAGTTTAGTACATGGTGAGAAATATGGGTGTAGGTTCAAATTTTGGCATATGGATAGTCAGTTTTCTCAGCACCATTTGTTGAAGTTATCTTTCTATCAGTGAATGGAATGACCCAATTGTCAAAAATAATGCAGCTGAGTGTGAGTGAAATTGTTTATCTTCTATTCTGTGCTACTGATCCATGAGTATGTGTTGGGGTTTTTTTCAACACCATGTTGTTTTTATCACTACAGCTTTGCAGTGGAATTTGAGGTCTGGGATCTTGATGTACCCTGCCTTGTCCTTGTGACTCAGAATTGTTTTTGCTATTGTAGGACACTTCTGGTTCCATATGAATTTAGGTTTGTTTTCTCCAGTTCTGTAAGAAATGTTATTGGTATTTTGATTGGGATCGCATATACTCTATATAAAATTTTTGGAATTATGGACATTTTGACTATATTGGCTCTGCCTATCCAAGAACAGTGGATATCTTTCCATTTTCTGATACTCTTATCTATCTCCCTTTATAGAGTGGTATAGGTTTAATTGTGGAGAACTTTCACTTTCATGGTTAGGTTAATTTCTAAGTAATGTATTTCATTTTTCATGACGCTATTGTGAAGGATATGTTTTTAAATTTTGTTTTGAGTATTTCTTTTTTTTTCTCATTAAGTTTATTGGTATTGTTACCCTAAATTCCCCCTGAGTGAGTTTGTTATTGGTGTAGATAAATGCTATTGATTTCTGAGTGTTGACATTATATCCTGATACACTGCTGAATTTGGATTTTATTTCTAGGTATCTTTTGGTGGATTTTTGGGGGTCTTCTATGTAGAGGATCATGTCATCAACAAATAAGGATAATTTACCTTCTTCCTTCCATACTCATATCACTTTTATTTATTTTTCTTGTCTTATTTATCTACTAAGGTTTGGAGACCTATTTTAAATAGAAGTGGTGATAGCAGACATTCTTTTAGAGGGAAAGCTTTCAGCTTCTCTCTGTTGTATTTCATATGATGTGGACAGTTTGTCAGAAATGGCTTATATTAGGTTGAGATAAAGACATTCTATTCTTATTTTCTTTATTTTTTAAACATGAATGAATGTTGGATTGTGTCAAATGTTTTTTTTCTGTGTCTATTGAGATGATTGTGTGATTGTGGTCTTTGGTTCTATTAATGGAGTGCATTTCATTCATTGATTTGTGTATGTTGTATCATCCCTGCATCCCTGGAATGAATCCTACATGGTTATGATGTATGATCTTTTTGGTGATTTGTTTTATTCTCTTTAGTAGTACAGTATCTTACTGAGACTTTTTGTGCCTGTGTTCACTAAAAAGATTGGTCTGTGGTTCTCTGTTTTGATTTGGTCCTTTTCTGGTTTTTTGAATCAGGGTAATGCCGGCTTCCACACATGACTTTGGGAGAACAGCTTCCCTTTCAACTTCATTAAATAGTTTCAGGTGTACTGGCATTAGATCTTCTTGAAACTTCTTGTAGAATTCAGAATATACTATAAGCCCCTGTTGTGGGTCTTTTAGCAGTGGGAAAATGGTGACAATGACAGCATCTAGTCCTGTGTAACTCAGGCTGTTTCTGATATCTGAATACAGAATTGGAGTCTGTGCTCATCAGTCACTGCTTTTCTGAGCCCCACCCCCCATTTGAATGTGGGCAAGCTGCTCCAGTGTATCTTTCCCTCATCAACACTAAGGACTTGGCAGTATGAAGCCACCAAGGAGCTGTTCTGGGCTGAGGTATAAACATCCAGCCATTCTACAAAATGGCTTCCCTGCCCATGCTTGCTCTGCTCAGCTATGCCCTCAGACACTTACAACAAAATCACTCAGTCACTCACCACCTGTTACCACTGGAAGATGGCTCAAAAAACAGAGACTCAAGGTCTTTCTGCTGTCTCCAAATTTATAAGATTCTCCTGGTTCTGGTGCAGTTCTTTGTGGGCACAGAATTTATAAGTTTCACCATATAAGCCAGCCAGCCACCATTTGTGATGCCATTTTTTTTCTCTGTGGCATGGGCCACCTCTTCTGTATCAATTCTATTTTCTTCTCCTCTTGTCAGTTCCCTCGATATTCCCTTTGTATACCCCCCTCATTCTGATTGCTCTCCAAGCTGTTGTCTTCCAGACTCTAGACACTTTTTCCTGAAGGAGCCAAGATGCTAGAATTCAATGCTCCACTAACTTAGTGTCTCTTTATTTAATTTTAAGCAGTCATATTTATTTTAGATATAGTATTTCTGTTTGAATTTTTTTCAATTGGTTGAATATATTATCCTACTGCATATGGAATATATTATTTCTCCAGGATAATTCACTGATAGTTCTCCTTCTTACAAGACAAGTAATTTTGGTTTTTCAAAATTGTATTTATTTGCCCTTGATTTTGAATAATTTGATTATAAAAAGTCTCAATGGGTTATTTTTTAAAGTTCTCTTATTTGGGAACTGTAAGTCTGCCTAGATCCAAATATGTATTTTTTTCTCCATATTCTAGATGCTTTCAGTCATTATTTCTTTGAATAAGATTTCTAGTCCTTTCTTACTCTCATCCTTAAACTTTCACAGTCTTTATATTATTTCCAAGTTTTATTAATTATCCTTTCTTTCAGTTTTTTTTTTTTTTGAGAGAGAGTCTTGCTATGTAGTTCACCTTGATCCAATGATGTAGTACAGGCTAGACTTCAACTGGAAACAATCCTCCTGCTTCAGCCTACCAAATGAGGGGACTACAAACTTGTACCATTAAGCCCATTCTTCATTTCTCCTATTTTTCACAGAATGGCTCTGTGAATGAGAATACATTGACTAATCACCTCAACTAGAGACAACTTTAGCTACATTTAGGCATATGTTTTTCTGATAGTATTTGTTCTTTCACCAAGTTGCAGCTTGTTTTGATGTCTAAAATTTCCAGAGTCTCACTCCTGCTTTCTTTTAGGTACATTTGTATCCTACTGCATTTCTTTAGATGTAAACTCTTATCTACAGCCTTTTATGAGAGCAATTTTTCTATAGTCTTCACATACAATGAAATACACCAGTAGCTTTTATGACTTTTCTTAACGTGATATGTATGAAATTCCAAGCTATGTATTTATTATCATTTAACAATATTGCAAACAAGTTCTATTCTTTCTATTCTATCTCAATGGACAAAGTGGGAGTTGGATATCTTCTTTCCAAATAAACAACTGCAAAAATGGTAAAATTTTATAGATGCTATAAAATTTCCTACCATTTTGAGTATAGTTTTTAATGTTTTGCATTATCTTGGATTCTGTAGAATTTTGACATATTTAAAGCTTTAGCAAAATTGTTTCATTCAATATGTTGTTATTTAATGTTCTCATGGAGGACAATTAAAGGTCTAGGGCTTCCTAGACCACTGTCTTGCTGACATCAGTCAGTTTTAAAACAATTTTTTAAAAGACTACAGAACATTTGCATTTTCTCCATTAATTTGAATATTAGCATTGTTTTACTAGAGCAATAGAATCAATTGAAAATATATGCATGATTATGCAATGGGATTTATTAGGTAGGCTTAAGTATTGGAGGCAGGAGAGTCTAAAATGGCTGTCTGCATGCTGGAGAAGAAAGAATCTAGAAGCAACTCAGTCAAGAAATCTGAAGCCACAGAACAAAAGGGATAAAGGATGCAGCACTAGACAAAGGTTAAAGGCTAGGAACCCAATTGAGGGTCCTTTGTGTGAGTCTATGTTGGAAGCCTGAAGAACTTGGGGACATGGAGACTAATGGCAAAAGCAAACAGCAGCAAAGGAAAGATTTGCTCAGAAAGACTAGAACTCTTCAAAACACGCATTCATACCTCTTCTTTCCTTTTAATTCTATCTAGACAAGAAGCCTATTTGTCGGTACCACACACAAACAAGATGAGTCTTCTTCTGTCTCTTTGCTGGCCTGCAAGTCAATCATCAACAGACAGAACTCAAGTGTGCTTTACTAATCTGCTATGCATCATTTAATCTATTCAATTTGGCATATCATGTTGTTTCTTAATTAAGTTTACTGGTACATTTTAGATGTACAAAATGATAACATCCTTCATAAGGAATTTGTACCTGTACATGATATATCTTGATTCTTGATTCTTCTTTATTCCCAGTTCTCTCCTCTTCCTTCAGTCCCTCTTCCCCTCTTTATATACAAAAGCTTTGATTCCATTTTTCCTTCTTTTCTCTTTTCTCTTTCTTTCCTTCCCTCTTCCCTACTTTCCCTTCACATTTGAATATTTTCTTCCTATTTCACAGTACCTATTTTACATGTTGATCCTTATTTAAACTTTTGATTTCTTATATCAGAGAAACAATGCAATATTTACACATTTATGTCTGATTTATTTCACTTAATAGGAAGTTATTGAGGTGCATTCATTTATCAATAAATGTCTCAAGTTTATCCTTATTTATGGCCAAGTAGTACTCCATTGTATAAAAATAACACATTTTGTTTATCGATTCATCAGTTGATAGGCATTTGGGCTGTTTCCAAGATTTGGCTCTTACATATTGTGCTGCTGAAAATATGATATTTTCATATTTTCATAAAAATGATATTTTTATATTTTCATAAAAATATTTTCATCCCAGTGAAAATATTTCACTTTGGTATCATGATTTTAATTCTTTTAGGAAGATACCAAGAAGGAGAATACCTGGGTTGAATGGACCTCTAGCTTTAGTTTTTTTGAGGAATCTCCACATTGATTTCCACAGTGGTTGCACCAGTCTACACTCCCACCAACAGTGGACAAGGGTTCATTTTTCCCCTCAACCTCACCAGCATTTGTTACTGGTTGATTTCTTTTTCTTTTCTATTTGATTTCTTTATTGAATTGTATTGCATTAACAGTCACACTTCTAACTTGGTTTTTCCTTAACTAGTTAGGATATCCTGATTACAAGTATAATATGGATAGCCCTGTTGTCATTACCAAAACAAACAAAATCAAAAGTGTTTTGTATTTTCTAGCAATATGGCTATTTCAAAGAAAGTTCAGTTATTGTGACATGTTGATTAATGCACATGTAAATGGTTAGCACTGGGGGCTTATTGTGTTTATTTCCCCCCCCAGTGTATTATACCTCTACAGAAGAAATGGTCCAGTGATTTGCTTAAGACCACACAGCTACAATCAGAAAGAATATTGTACTAGGCCTTATCTTGGAATTGTTTTTAGTTCAGAACTAAATAAACAAGACAGCTCTGCTTCATCAGGACAGTATCTTATTTTGTGTAAAACTCCTGGAAAAAGACATTCTTCAGAAGCCCATTCCCCTTTCTTTTTTTCAGTACCGGGGACTGAACTCAGGACCTTGTGCTTGGGAAGCAGGCATGGTGCCACTGAGCTAAATCCCTGGGCCCCATTCCCCTTTCTTATCTGTCACACGCAAACAACACTAGAGAGGATATTTTTTTTAAATATTTGTCAGCATACTTTATCCAAGTCCCTATCTATGCCAGATTCAAAATCTTTTTCCAGGCCATACAGTTTTAAAACCAAATCAAATTAAAGCTGAAAACAACCAAAAATGGCCTTGAAAGGCTAGAGGTGGAGCTCAGTGGTATAGCATGTGCTTAATATGCAAAAAGCCCTAGGTTTAATCCCTAGCACCAGAGGATAAAAACACAACAACAGCAACAACAAAAACACAAAACAACAAACTCCCATAAACATTGGTCTGGGGAGATTATGAAGTCTCCTTGTAAGGGATCACAAGGTGCTAGTTTAGTCAGAACCTTTGGTGTTTGAGAAATCTAAACTGTTACACACATCCCAGAGCAGTCACCAATGCCCTCATATATTTAAACTTTGAAGTTTAATCAGATTTCACACAGGTGGAAAGCTTGTCTTTCTTCTGTATGTGTACATTTGTTCCTCCTCTTCATTCCAATCTTTATCCCTACTAAGTCTACACCTAGTTTGACAGCTAGTAAATTTTCTAGTTGGAATGTAGGGAGATAAATATAAAACAAATCTAACCTATGTTCGAAATATTCAGGCAGCAAGATGTCCTGAGGATTCTGAACAAAATACAGAGTATTCAGAAGATGTTCTTCTGAGTATGAGGGTTCAAATTAGTGAGGACTCAAAGAGTGGAGGGGGAAAAAAGGCACTTTTCAGTTTGAAAGTCACAGACAATTTTTATCATTCTCTAATTAGATAAGGAGAAAAAAATGAACTCTTGGGTAGCAGAAAGAAGCAAGAGTCTTCGAGAGTCTGGCATTTGAGAAAGATACTCAGTTACTATGTATTTCCATTGTTTTTCCATGGCAGAACATACGGAAGAGACTTGGGAACTCGCATGCCTGAAGCCAGGTTGCTCTTATGTTCCATAACTATGTTGCTAGCAGGACTGTTGTTGCCACAGAAGCTGGCTGTACCCCAGACAAATGAGGTGCTAGTTTGTTCCCACAAATCTTTGTCCCAATCTTCATCGCAAGGGGGACACTGCCACGTGCTCTCAGCCAGAGTGTCTTGTGCAAGGTTTCTGGTCTGGTTGACCACGTCCTGCTCAGTGCAATTCTTGTCATCACAGCTTGAGATATGGTGACTGATTTCGGCCCGAGGAACCTGGTGGCGAGCATTGAAGGGACAAGTACCCAATTTGTTTGCGACATCAGGATGATTCTTTCTGCACTTGATAAGATAATAAGGAAACCCGCAGGTGCTGATCTGGCGATTTTTATCATAGGGACACTGTAATAGCTTTTCAGGGTCCAAGGATTCAATGTAAGTGTCTTCCATACTGAAAACGAAGGAGCTGATTTCAAGTGCTCAGCGGTGCCACACTGCCCCCGTGGCTGCTTCGCCCCACAGCCACGCCTGGCCAACGCTCACTTCCAGTCCCTGGCGCCAGGGGGTGGGGCCTCCCACTTCCTGTGACGTGCAGGCAAGTTCTGGCCTGTTACTGGTTGATTTCTTGATAATAGCCATTCTTTTTGGTGTGATATGGAATACCAGTGATGTTTTAATTTGCATCTCTTGAATGAGCAGTGATATTGAAAATTTTTATATACCTATTTGCCATTTGTACTTCTTTATTTGAGAAGTGTATATTCATTTCATATGCCCAGTTTTGGATTGGGTCTTGAATTTGGGGGTATGATTTTTTTGAGTTCTTCATATATTCTAGATATTAGTTCTTTGTCTGAGGAACAGCTGACAAAACTGTTTTCCCATTTTGTGGGTATCCTCCACACTGTCAGTGATGTTTTTTGGCTATGCAAAAGTTTTAAAAATATGAGGCCCCAGTTATTGATTCTTTGTAATATTTTCCATGCAATTGGGATTCAATTCAAAAAGTCTTTGTCTACACCTATATCTTTAAGTGTTCTTCCTATCTTTCAGAAAATTTAGTATTTCTGCTTTAATACTTAGATCTTTGATCCATTTTTATTTTAGTTTAGTGCATGGTGAGAGATATGGGTCTAGTTTTACTCTTCAGCATTTGCACAACCAGTTTTTGCAGCACCATTTATTAAAAAGTCTATCTTTTCTCCAGTGAAGGTGTTTGGCCACTTTGTGAAAGATAAGGTGGCTGAGTGTGTTTGGTGCTGTTTCTGCATCTTCTAATCTGTTCCTGTGATCCTTGGGTCTGTTTTTTTGATAGTACCACTCTGTTTTTAACACAGTAGCTTTGTAGTATAATTTCAAGTTAGGGATTGTGATTCCCCCTGCCTTGCCTTTGTTTCCCAGAATTGTTTTTATTATTCTAGGTTTCTTATAGTTCCAAATGAATTTTAGGATTGCTTTCTCTAATTTTCCAGGTATGCTATTGGTAGTTTGATTGGGATTGCATTAAATTTGTATAACAATATTTGGAGCATGGCCCTTTTCACTATGTTGGTTCTTCTTACCCAAGAGCAAGGGCTGTTTTTTCATTTTCTGGTATCCTTCTTGAGCTCCTTTTTCAGAGTACTATAGTTTTCAATGTAAAGATATTTTATTTTCTTTGTTAGATTGATTAAGCTTTTCAATTAATTACTCTCTCAGTGAATTTGTTATTTGTGTACAGGAATGCAACTGATTTTGAGTGCTGGTTTTATATCTGGCTGAATTTGATTATTAAATCTGGAAGTCTTTTGGTGGAGTTTTTGTGGTCTTCATGTAGAGTATCATGTCATCTGCAAATAATGATAATTTAACTTCATCCTTTTCAATCTTTATCCTTTTATTTCTCTTGTCTAATTATTCTCGTTAATGGATCCAGAACTATGTTGAATAAGAGTGATGATAGTGCACATCCTTGTCTTGTTCCTTATTTTAGTGTGAAGGATTTCAGTTTTTGACCATTTAGTATGATGTTGGCTGTTGGTTTGTCATAGATGGCTTTTATTGGATTGAGATAAAGAACATCTATTCCAATTTTCTAGAGGTTTTTTATCATTAATGGGTATTGGACTTTGTCGGATGCCTTTTTTTGCATTTATTGAAATGATCATGCAATTTTGGTCCTTGGCTCTGTTGATAGGGTGCATTATGTTTATTGGCTTCCATACTTTGAACCATTTATGCATCCATGGGATGAATTCTATTTGTCATGGTGTATATTCTTCTTGACTATTTGTTGTATTCTGTATTCCAATCTCATATGGAGGATTTTTGCTTCTGTGTTCATCAGGGAGATTGGCCTGTATTTCTGTTTTTTAGTTGGAAACTTCTCTGATTTTGGTATCAGGGTAATACTTGCTTCCAGGAATAAGTTTTGGAGTATTGCTTCACTTTCAATTTTCAGTGTAGTGACACTCAATCATCTGTAAATTTCTTATAAAATTCAGCAGTAAATCCCTTAGGACCTATGCTTTTTTGTTGGTAGGTTTTGAATTAACTCCTAAATTTCATTTGCCTGTTATTGGGTTATTTAGAATTTTTATATCTTCTTAATTCAGCTTTGGTAATTCATATGTATCTAGAAATATGTCCATTTCTTCTGTGTTTTCCATCTTATTTGAGTACAAGTTCTCAAAGTAAGAATTATCTGGATTCTTGCAGGATCTGTTGTGTTTTCACCCTTTTCATTCTTAATTGGATGTATTTGAGTCATTTCTTTCCATTTTTATAAGTTTGGCTAGGGGTTTTTCAATTTCATTTAATGTTTTAAAAAACAAAGTGTTCCAATAATTACTTCTTTGAATTTTTTCTTACTATCAATTGCATTAATTTCTGCTCTGATCTTTATCATTTCCTCCCTTGTATGAGTTTTGGCCTTGACTTGTTCTTTTTCTTTTTTAAAATAAATTTTATTAGCATGAGGTTGTTTATTTGAGATCACTCTTTTTTCCTGAAGGAACAATTCATCACTATAAATTTCCCTTTTAAGACTACTTTCATTGCATCTCATAAGTTCTAGTACATTTTATTTGCATTATACTTTAATTGTAGAAACTAATTTCACTTGTGCCCCTTTATTTGTTCAGGAGTGTGTAATTTAATTTTCATCTGTTTATGTAAATTTTGTGGTTTCTTTTGTCATTGATTTCCAATTTCATTTCACTAAGGTATGCACGGGATAATTTCAATTTCTTTGCATTTACTTAAGCATGTTTTATGAGCTAGTATGTGTTCTATTTTGGAGAATGTCCTATGTGCAGCTAAGTAGAATGTTTATTTTAATGCTGTGAGGTGAAACACACTGTAGACATCTACTAATTCCATTGCTTCACAGATTTGGCTCAGTTCTGATATTTCTTTGTTGACTTTTTGTCTACTTGATCCGTCTATTTCTGATAGTGAGGTATTCAGTTCCCCATCACAATTGGGTTAGTGCTTATTTGATTTTTAATGTCCATTAATATTTGATAATATAGTTGGATGCACCAGTATTTGTTGCATATGTATTTATGATTTTATCTCTTCCTCTTGGACTTTTCTCTTAACAAGAATGAAGTGACCTTCTTTATCTCTTTTGATCAGTCTTGGCTTGAAGTTCACTTTGTATACTAATAGAATAGCTACCCCTGCTTGTTTTTCAGATTCCTGTTGCATGAAGTATTGTTTTCCATTGTTTGTCTTTCATTCATGTCCAAAGAAAGAAAAAACCTGGCATCCCAGGTTTCTTGAGGAGCAAGCAGCTTCCTGGTCACTTACCCCCATATATGCCTGCAAAATTTGCTGTCAGGGTGCAGCATCCTCTGTCTGGATGAAAGGAAAAAGAGATGAGGGCTTTATATCACAAACTATCATGTATGGCTTGAGTTTGCCATGCTGTTGCAGTTCATCTGTTTTTTGGGAACTTTCCAGAATGGTGGTTCCTGCTCTGCATGCAGGTGGAGGTCTCAAAGGCAGCCCTGTGAGCTGCTTCACCACTTTATAAGTCATATGCATATATTTTGTTTGCTCTACAAGTCTCTTATTTAAGATTGATTTTGGCTTCAGAATATATGTCCCTCCTTTTCTTCCAATTACCTGTGTTTTTAGTTGATTTCTTCTGAGTAGCTCCAAGAAAGCTCCTCCTCTATTCAACCACATTGAATGTTGGCATATCAGGTTTAATGGTCTCTATTACTAAGTTTGCTTTGCATGGATTCTGTTTGCATGATTTTTTGTGTTTCCACATTTGTGAATAATGCAAGGATTACCTCATTGATTTATATTTCTGGTATTTCTCAAACTACAAACTTTCATTTTCCACTTCTTCTTAGTTATAAGTTGATTGTTCCCATGGTAGTGTACTTTCATTTCCAAATATTAGCTGTCATTTTTCTGCAAAAGTAACTAGTACATCTGAGTCTCTATCCTGCTTAAAGATAAATCTTTAAATTTTTCAGTGCTGCACAATTATTTTAAAAGTACATCTTCTTGTTCTCAGCTTCTTCAATCCAAGACTGATATATTCCTAATATTATGAAATTTTAGACTGCCCAATATGAAATTTTAGAGCTCCTCATATTAATTTACTTTATTTTTAAAATGAGAAAATCTTGTCATACTGAAATTATAGCACAATTCTAATGTTTTCAACATTGCATAATTTACAATAAAATCAGGTAAAATATACATTTGTTAACCCAAATATAGTGCCTTTGACAAGAATAAAAGTATTCTTCCACATTCAATGTCTCTCACATTTGTCTCACTTTCTAGTTTTATCCTATGCTTGTGTGTTTTATTATTCATACACTAAAAATCAAAGGATGGAAAACAATATTTAATGTGCCAGGATGCCGAAAACAAGCAGAGGTAGAAATTTTGGTCTCAGATATTATAAAATTCAAGCTAAACTGGTTAATAGAGACAAAGAAGGTCATTACATACTGCTTAAGGGAATAATCCAACAAGAAGAGCTAACACATAAATATGCACCAAATGCCGGAATACCTATCTTCATAAAACAAATAGCGCTGAATATAAAAGATCAAATAAATGTTAATGAAATCAAAATGGGGGTCATTTACAGTCAACTTTCACAAAGAGATAAATCAACTAAACAAGAAATGAATAAAGCAGTATCAGAGCTGAACCACATCTTTTAAATATAGACATAACAATTATCTACAGAGTGTTCCTCACTACTACAACATAGTATGTACTTTTTTCAGTAGCACATGGAACTTTCCAAAATATACAACATAGCAATCTACAAAGCATATACAACCCCACGTGTACTATCAGACCACTGTATAATGAAAATGGAATTTTGTGACAAGAAATCACAGAAAATTTAGAAGCACTTGGAAAACTATTAACCCACAAACTAATAAAAAACTCATAACCAACCAATAGGTTTCAGAAGAAATCAAGGAACAAATTAAAAAAAAAAACTGTCTAGAAGTTAACATCAATCATGCAAAGGAACCTCTAGCACACTATTTCATCAATCTAAAGAGTGAAGATCATTGTAATCAATGCTCACATTAGAAAAACAGCAAGATCAAATGAACAAATTTATGAGGGACCTTATATGCTTCAGAAACGAAAGCAATCCAGCTCCAAAAGGAAATTAAGAAGATATATTATAAAATTTAGGGTGGGAATCAATGAAATCCACATTAAAAGAATACAAAGTATTAATGAAACAAACAGCTGGTTCTTAGAAAGAATAAACAAAACATAAACCATTAGCCAAAATTACCAAAAAAGACTCACTTCAATGCAATTAGAAATGAAAGAAATGAAATCACAATAGACCTTGTTGAAATCCAGAAGAGAGTAACTATTATGAAAAATTTGCATTACAACAAATTGAAAAATTTTGAAGAAATAGACAGATTCCTAGACTCAAAAAAGTTAACAAAGCTAACCAAAGAAGACATAGAAATCCTGAACAATGTAATTAGAAGGAAGGAAATTGACACTAAAATAAACTATAATCTACAAAAAGCCCAGGACCTGATAGATTTACTGCTGAATTCTGAATAAACCATCAAAGATATTATAAAACCTATATTTCTCAAGTATGTCAAAGAAGTTGGAAGGGACAAAGTGCCTCCAAATTTATTTATGAAAGCCAGGGGCTAGGGATGTAGCTCAGTGGTGCAATGGCTGCCTGGCAAGCACAACATCCTGATTTTGATCCCTGGTACTGAAAAAAAAACCTTGAAAGTCAGCATCACTGATTAAATAACTAGATAAAGACTCAACTGAAAAATAAAACTACAGGCCAAACACCTTAGTGAACATAGTTGCAAAAATCCACAAGTTGTTAGCATTTAGAATGCAGCATATCATAAAAAAGATCATATATCTTGAAAAAATAGGATTCATCCCACAGATGCAAGGATGTTTTAACATATGCAAATCAATAATTGTAATACATTGCAAAAATAGCAGCAAGGTAAAAAACCGTATGATCTATCAATAGATGCAGAAATGGATTTTGACATAATCCAACACCCCTTCATGAAAAGAACCTTAAAAAAAGGTAAAGAAGGATGATATTTGGATTTAAGAAAGCTATTTATGACAAACCAATGGCCAACAAAATATTAAGTAGGGAAAAACTAAAATAATTCCCTCTAAAATCAGGAAGAAGACAAGCATGCTCACTATCTCCACTTTTAATCAAAATAGAATTCCAAACATTAGACAGAGAAATTAGGTAAGAGAAAGAAAAAGGGGGATACATACAAGAAAAGAAGATCTCACATTATCTTTATTTGCAGATGACATGATACTCTTCATAGAAGATGCAAAGAATTCCACTAAAAACTCTTAAAATTAAAAAAACTTCCACAATTTAGCAGAATTCAATATCAATATGCAAAAATCAATCACATTTGTGTACACCAGAAATGAACTCAATGAGAACAGAACTATGAAAACAATAGAATTCATGATAACATCAAGACATATTAAGTACCTAGGAATTCACCTAACCAAGGAATGCAAATACTCTACAAAGAAAACTACAGTATTCCAAAAAAGAAATTCAAAGAGAACATCAGAAAATGGAAAAATAATTTTTTGTACCTGGATAGGCAAAACCAATATTTGTAAAAATGTTCATAGTTCCAAAACTGTAATACATTTTCAATGTAATCCCAATGAAAATGCCAACAACCTGCTTCACAGATATAGAAAAATTGCCCTAAAATTCATTTGGAACCAGAAGAAACACAGAATATCAAAAGCAATCTTGGACAACAAAAGCAATCAGAAGGCATCACATTACCTGACTTTAAGATAGATTACAAATAAACAGTAATAAAAACAAAATGATACTGAAACAAATACAGACATGTTAATCAATGAAACGTAACAAGGGATACAAAAACATTCCCAGAGAAATTCAACCATTTGATCTTTGAGAAAGGGGACAAATGCATATGTTGGATGATAGATTGCCAAATTAAAAATTGGTGCTGGGAAAACTGCATATCTATTGTAAGAAGATTGAAACTGAACCTGTTTCTCTCACTGAACATATGGGAAGATGAAATAGGTAAAACACTTGAAGTCATAAGTGTAGGAAAGGATTTTCTACAATTCCACAAGAAATAAAAGCAAGAGTCAATGAATAGGATTAACTCAAATTAGAAGGTTCTGTATAGCAAAGGAGCCATTTATTACAGTGAAATGACAATGTGCTTAATGAGAAAAAAAATTTACAAGCTATTCCTCAGAGTACTAATACTAGATGATATAAAGAACTCAAAAAATTAGACCTTCTAAAATAAAAGATTCAATTAGAAAATGGGCAAATGAAATGAACAACCACTTCTCAGAGAAAGAATTACAAATAGCCAACAAACACAAAATATTCAACATTCCTGGCCATTAGGGAAATCAATTGATACAATGCTAAGATTCCATCTTACACCAGAAAGAATGGCAATCATCAAGAATTTAAAACATAAGAAATTTTAACATGAGTGTGGTGAAAAAGCAACTTTCCTGCATTGTTGGTGGGAATGCAAATTACTACAACCATTATGAAAATCAGAATGGCAATATCTTAAAGGACTAAAATTAGAAAATCCATGTGATCCAGCTATCCCCATTCGGGATATCTCCCCCAAAGAGCAAAAGATATCATACTACAGTGATACATGCATACCTGTGTATATAAGGGCACAATTCATAATAGTTAACTCCTGGAGGCAGCCTGTGTATACATCAACAAACAACTGAATAAACAAAATGTGGTATCTATACACAGTGGAATACTATTTGGCTATAAAAAAGGACAGATTTGAGACATTAGTGAAAAAATGGATGCACCTGGGAAGTATAATTTTGGATAAAATAAATCAGACACAAAAGCTTAAATACTATGTTGTATTTGCTATTTGAGTAAGGTGAAGTACAAACAAAGAGCACAACAATGGATGGATAGAAGTAAACAAGGGGATAGATGTCTTGCAAATATGAATGGGTCAAAAAGAATGTGGATGAGAGGAGAGGAAGAGGGGAAAGGGAAATAAACTGAATAGAGTTGTGCCATGTACTGGAACCAAATAACATAAATCAGTGTAAACATTTTATGTCATAAACCTGAGAGATGAATACTATCAACAAGAGCAAAAATTAGGAAAGAAGATTTAGAGGAGGAGGGTGGAAGGTGAGAGAGAAAGAAATTTAAAAAGACAAACAAGTTGTTCTATGTACAGGTAGCCACTCTCTAACATGATTGTACATTGCATGTACTGCAAATATGTACTAATAAAAAATAATTTACTTGGATCTCCGTGCTATCCCTAAGTGCATATCTTTGTCTCTAGCTCTCCCTTTTTTTCTTGCCCCATTTTATAATCTATGCCATAAAACTCTACCTATAATATTTCAATAGCATAAATCAAATTTAAAGCCCTTGTGTGTCTCTGTTTAATAGTCAGAAGTTAAAACCCAACATTTGATAAATTAATGAATCATTTTCTTAGTAGGCTATCCCACAATCCTTTCCTTGCCCACTCCATATTGATCTTAATCTGACTTGTGCTTTCTGTTCATATATTACCAATGTTTTCTTTTTTATACCCATGCTTCAATTTGTTCTCCCATTTTTTTTGCTTAAATTCTTTTATTGGTATATTTTATGTATACAATACATTTACATTTATCATTGGGGGCTTTTACCTGTACATGATGATGTATCTTGGTTCTCATTTTTTCCTCATTACCTGTGTGCCCTTACCCCGCTCCACCCTTCCCTATTTACATAGGTTTTGTTTCCATTTTTTTCTTTTCTCGTAATTTTTCCTTTCCCTTCTTTCTTTTCCCCTTCTCCTCCCACTTCCCCTACCCCTATGTGTAAATACTGAATAGTTTCTCTAGTGTGAGAAACTGAAAGTGTAAATAAGGATTAAAATAAATAATTGATAATTTGAAATAGGAAGAAATGTTCTCCCATTTGATCAATTTTTGTTCATTTAATTACCATTTGGAAATTTATAGAACTTATTGTCTCTGTTATTCTGGCATTTAATACCAACAGAACTGAAATACATACATAATTTCTTGTGTTTTTAATTATCTCATAAATTCTTGAATGCAAGAATTATATCATATGCCACTTAGAAATTATTTCTTCTCTTGACACTGTGCAATGTTCAGAGTAAGCTCTTGATTTTTTTTAATGAATATTATTTATTTTGTCTGAAAATTGATTATTAATACCTCAGAAAATGATATTTTTAAGTTGATTTATAAATAATAGATCAATGACTGCAAGGAAGGTAGAGCATCATATTTTCACAATTAGCCTGACTGATGTGAAAAACCACTAAGTAAATATTGAACAAGTCAATAGATTACTTTTTTTCCTCTGAACAGGGAGCAGCATATATTTAGAAAATATTTAGCACAATATGAAAAAAGCCTGAAACAATCTTACCAGTCTACTTTCTTGGCACAAAAATAATAACTTATAATTGCTTCCAAGTACTCCATCATGATTTTCTACACCAAAAACCAGAGCTCATCAACTTATTTTCCAAACCTCTTGCTAATTATTTTTTGGGGAAAATTTTCAAAAAAGGCCATCTTTTAAACCAAGCTTTTGCCAGAGTCTTCCATTTTGAACTAGTTCTTATTATAGCTTTGCCTTGAGATCTGTGGTTGCTTTGTCTGTCTCTAAATATTCCCACATGCATTAAATTGAACTCCCCTGCAAGGGAGTGGTGTTCCATTTCCCAAGAGGCATTCCTTGTCATCACCCTTGTTTTCATTTGCCTAAGCCATTGGGAACTCAGCAAATGAGTGGTAGAAATTGTGATTCATTCTTTTGGTCCTCCATGATAAAATTTGTTATGTGAAATTTAGAAAAGAATAGGAACATGATAGTGAATTAAGTTCTGAGCCAACTTTTCAGAAATTAGCAAATGTAGTTTCTCCTATATGCACAGTTCCTAATTTTGCCAGTAGAATGCACGTTGTGGTGCATACAATGTACATTTTATGTTGTCAACATTTTATTTATTCAATTCTCTTTAGACAGTCTTAAAATTATAGTCTATCTCTCCCAATGTTACTACAACTTTCTCTTTCATACTAACTTCATATTAGTACATTATAATGACACTACTGTAGGACTCACCACATGTTTATTTTTCACTGTTTTTAATCTGTAAGCATTTATTTCACAAATAGTCATCTGTGCATAGGTAAAAAACTGGCTTTATATTTTCAGAGGTTAGTAGAAGTCCAATACCTGCCTTATATAGCATTTGTCTAAATAACAGTGAATAGCTTTCCATTATTCCCATAACTACTCATGAATATAATAAAGTTCCAATTAGTTCAGACCTCCTGTTTTTAATCATGCTTTAGGGATTTCTTTTCCCACCACAGCTTGGTTTAGATTTTTCAGATGGTCACAATAAGCAAAATATCTATGGATTATCCATGCTATTAAAACACATCATATTTCCATTATTGTCATTGTCTTATATGGATAGAAAAAATATTCTCTCAGATGTTAGTGTAGTAAAAATTTATGATTAGCTATAATTATCATTTTAAATAGTATGAAATAAGAATCTGTAGCCCACTTTGAGACCATGATATCAAGTAAAATAAATCAGACACACAAGCTTCAATATTGTATGTTTCTGTCATATGAGAAACTTAAAGTATAAATAAATTAAAAAGAGGATTAAAGGAGAGATAGTAGAAAATAGAGTTAGATCTTTTGCAAATGGAAAAGAGATCTGGAGATGAAGGGAGACAGGAGAAAATGGAAAGGCTTAGGAAGTAAATAGAATTAAGATGTTTTATGTACTTGTACTAACTCTCAACAATGAATGTAATCATTAGATACTGCAAACATGTACTACTACTAATAAAATAAATAAATAAACAAATAATAAATAAGCCTTACACATATTTATATATATAAATTAATCCATAGTCCAAAACTTCTAGTGTGCAAAAGAAGTAATCTAGAGGAAGTCTCAGACTCCACTTAAATGTTGCTCATCATATTTTACAAATATTTTTGTGATATAAAATTAAATTCAATTACTACATGTGTGAAAGTTCAAAGTGAATCATTAATGCTTTATGAATTTCAGGGCATCCTTCTCTATAGCCTTGAAACTGGTATAAGATATGACTGTCCTAAATTCTTCTCTAACATTAATTTCTAGAATATATATGCTAAAAATATAGGTTTCTTGAGGGTTTTCTGCATGCAAAATTCTTTAGGAGGAATTTTTCATATTTAAAATATAATTCAAAACAAGGTTTTACCTTCTAAGACCACAGTTTTCTTTCATCATTTCTCTATAAACTTATTGCAGATCTATCTCTAAAGTCAGCTCTCCTAAGATAATGTTTTTCATGCTTTCTCTGCTAATTACCCACTCCACAGTGACAATGTACTAAATATCTTCCTATGGACACTAATATTTAAAATATATTGATATTTTAGGTGCAGTTAAGATGTCATTCCTTCCACAAAATCTTTCTGGAATTACTTTAATCCAAATTATTATTATTTTTTATTGTTGTTGAGCTAATTTTACACGCCTTCCCTATCACAGCACCTAGTAAATGATCAGAATTTAATATTTCCTATTCTAATTGCCCCATTATGTATGTATTCTCTTTATAAGTGAAATATAGCTTTGTTAGGGAAAACGATTACTTATATTTTTCTTTTTTGACACCAAGCATATATTTCTGGGCATGTAGTTAATCCTGAATGAAGTTATGCTTAATCATAAAATCAGTGATCTTACTAATATAATTAGAATAAATATAAAATTGGCTTTATAATGTTGATAGTCTTTAGATAAATCTTTGTGATTGCATGTTACATTTTATAGTAACCTCCTATTTTGTTGGTTTTTAGGGTGAAACATCATGTTCGTTTGAATATTCTAAAAATTAATTTTGTACAATAACAGAATAACATTTATTATTAGATTAATGGATAACTACTCAGTGTTTAGGGCACTAGAAAACAATTATCCTTGAAAGCATTAACTCAAGAATATGTACAAAATTTTTTTTGTTTGATTTTTGGTTTTTTGGAGACAGTCTTGCTATGTAGTTCAGACTGGCCTTGAACTCATTAGGTAGCTTACACTGGCGTTGAACTCACAGTGAACCTCCTGCCTCAGACTCCCAAGTGGTGGGATTACAGTCGTGCACCACCATGCCTGGCCTATGTACCTGGCATTTTATATATGACAATACTATTGCCTTCATTAAAATAAAACCATATTTGCTATGTATTTATTCAACTATATGCTAAAACCATTTTAGCCATTGTTTGGGATTATATGAGACAGTATGTTATAGCACGCAATGGAACAGATTTCCAAATTTATGGATTAAAGTTAAGCTTGGTATAAAAAAGCAATAAATATTCTATTAAAAGATGTATCTGCGATTTTCCACTTCTGTTCAATAATCAAACAATTAGTCAAGAAGTTGGTAATGAATATGTCATTATAGAAAATAAATTTCTTTTCAAACATTAGTGTTTCATGCTAGAATCCACCATTTTAGTAAAATGTAATGAGACTTTTGATCACCAATAATTCAATGAATAATATCATTATTTCAAATAGGCAAATTAGTAGGCCTAGTAAAATTATGATTTTTGGATACTGACAGCAATGACAGCATTCATGTATTGAGAGCTTAATACGTTTTATATACTTGTCTTATAACATGAAACATTACACAAAATGCTGTAAAAATTAGTACCCAGTATTAGTAAATAAAGGCTTTGCAGCTCAAAGAAAGTTGTTACTTCCCTATAATAACTGTTAGAAAACAGTCAGGTCAAGATTTAAACTCAGTTACAACTAAATTCAAAGCCTTTAAAATAGTTATCCAGTTATGTTTATTTTTTCTGGAAAAAATAATTTTTACAACATAAAGAGAAATTATTCAGTTCTCTATTACATATCCGAATGACTCAACTTCATTTCGTGACTTGAAAATCATTATTTAACATGTCAACTTAAATATATAATCTCATTTGACATGTTGGAAAACACATTAATGAAACATTTCTGGACATGAATATAGCAATGAATATTAAAAATTGTAATGTGAAAAATGTTTTGATCTGGAAATTCTACTACAATCTGGTTCTATTAAGGAAAATATCATACCAGTGAAAAAAAGATGGATGTACAAAGATAGTAATCTTTAAATTACTAAAAAGAGGAAAATATAGGTTATAAACCTAGAACCTCAACTACAAGGCACAAATGATGTTTGCTTTTCCATGTACATTTTGGCAGTATTCACGATAGTGAAGATTTGGCTTAAGTGTCCATCAACAAATAAATGAATGGAAAGTATGCAGCGATGTGGTGTATATTATATTGGTGCACTCTTCAGCATTTAAGAATGAAATTATGCCATTCTCACAAAATTATTGATTCTCGAGTAAATTGTGTTAAGTGATATAAATGAGAAACAGAAACAAATATAAGATCTCACTTATCCATAGAAACTAAAAATCAAAAATCATAGAAGTAGAATGATAGTTATCAGATCTTAGCGGAGATGAGAGTGAGAAAAGGGTAATACTGACCAATGGGTATGAAGGTTCAGTTACACAGTAGAACTAATTTCTGTTCATTTACTGCACAAAAAGGGTGACTATGATGAAGAATACATTTTAGATTTTAAAGTCATTAAGAGTATTTTAAATATTCTCAGGAGAAAGAAATAAAATATATGTGAGGTGGTGGATATGTTATTTAGTACCATAAATATACCCAAATATTATTTATAAGTAAATGTAAAGTACAGAAAAATTTCAACTAGAATGATGCAAAATGGTTTTACCAAAAAGAAAATGGAAACTCTGTGAGGTGATGGATATGCTTATCAGCTTAATTGACTGTGATGAGCATTACATAATATATATTTATATCAAAATATCATGATTTACACCTTAAATGTGTACCATTTTATTAGTCAGTATAAAGCATTAAAATAATCATGTTAATTAATAAACATCATTATTTAAGCAAATAATTAATTAGTTATATATTCCAAAGGATTGAAAGTAGAATAAAATTTCCTTATTCTTCTCTTTCAGTAACATGTGACACATTAAAAAAGTAGACTTCTGGGCCAGGGATTTAGCTCATTAGTTTCACCGCCTGTCTCGCAAGGAGAAGGTCCCAAGTTCAATCCCTGGTACCAAAAAAATTAAATAAATAAATAAACAAATAAGAAGGCTTCCAAAGGAATAACAGATGATCAATAGGAGATACTAAAGTGTTAGATAAACATAAACAACTTTGAAAATTAAAACAATTATGAAATGCTGGGGTCTATAACAGTGTATAGTACAATAGATAAAAGAAGAGAATAGAATAGCAATAGAAAAGAAAAATAAATATGTCTGAGTCCTCATGAATTTTCATTAAGTAGAAAAATACAGAGACCAAAAAACTTCTTGAGATGAAAGTAATTATAGATTTTTGATTATAACTTCATATAAAACTAAAAGTGCATTTTTATATTTTCATTTTTTAAATTTTATAGTATATATTTGTACTACAGGCAGTTTACAATTATCTTGGGGAGAGGATACAGGTACATAATAGAGCATTTCTTTTGTTTAATCCCCTTCATTTTCCCTCACCCTCTCTTCCTCCTTTTCTTTTTGTAAAGAAGTACCCCTAACTGCTGGTCTATCTAAAGGCCCTTGATAGGTGCCAGGCCTTGTCATCTGGGTAGCTCAGGTATTGTCATCTTGGTAGCCATACAGCTTTGAGTCTGGAGGAGACAAAGCCAAAGAAACAGTTAATACATGGACCAAACTATAAGGTCAGCAGGATTGCTATGAATAAAGCCAGCATGTGTTTCTATTGGGAGGAACTAGAAATAGCCTCCCACAAAGAGAATAAGAAGGTCCAGGAGACTTCAGAATCCAACATAGAAGTCATATTGTATAGTTTAGCAGATATGAGCTGTTTACAAGGTCAATCTGGTGAATCTCACTAAAAGAAGTCTAGCACATTTGACATTGGTTCCATTTGTATGACAGCTTGGAGTTTGGCAGCCTCTAGGCAAAAATAAACAAAACTTTTAAGAAATTAGAGCATAATCTAAGCATGAGCACACTAGAATGAAAGGGCAGTTTGGGGAGAAAGTCACACTTGGAAACTGAAATAGTGATTGTAACCTGCTGGCTCTTAGGTTCTTTTACTGATAAGAGGTTATCTATAAGTCTTTTACTTTGTCACAAGTCTCTCTAGTTTTAGCTAAAAGAAGATAAGAGACAATTTGCAGAACAAATTTCACCAAGAAATATAAAACTCTAGCTAAGCTCTTATAGATTTTACCATAGTTTTTTTTCTAATTATCCATAATCATGGTCAGCTACTGGTGTAGATAGAAACTGCCAGAAGGAGTCTGACTGGAGCCACTTTTTCTATCTAGCTTTATTACTATGGCATTACTTTATACATCTTTTGGTTATTCTTTCCTGCTATTGTTTAAGACCAAATTAAAATGAGACCTGTGTCAATCAGTATGAACTTCTTGCTATCTATCAAGGAGGTCAGATAAGTCTCCTCAGAAATTACTTTGGAACCATGCGTAGAGCCTCTCAGTAACTCTGTCAGTGTCAGCCATCAGGATGGTCACAGCCTTGCTTGACCATGTGACTTTCAGTGAAAACATGGGAGATTTTTGCCTCTTGGTGACGCTTCCTTTGCACATGGTATATTTGTCCTCTGGTCCCCAGCAATTTCTCTGCTCAGGAGGTTGAGTGACTTACCAAAGATGCAGGATCCTGTGGTAAAAGTTCATTTGTGTCCTGGATCTTTGTTGACCTGGAGGGGCCAGGGCCAAAACATCGGCTGTCCCCTTAGCTCAGCTACCTTTCTAGTTTTGGTCTCCAAACTTTAGTTGTTGAACACCCAGAAGAGAAGATCAGTGACATAAGTATTTTAGTTGGAGCAGTGAGCTTAACTATTATAATAGTTAAGATATCAAGCACTTTTGAAGTATAAAGCACAGTTAGAGGGCTGTTATTTTTTACCAACCATAGTTGTTTTAGTAGTTGAGTCCCTGTACAATGTTAACAGACAACAGTTATATATTATAGAGAAACAAGATTAAGAGCCACACATAGTATTTTAGCATGACATTCATGATGACATTGTCTTTGTAAAACTTACATGCCTATCTTAGTATGTAATAGTCTTTCAGTCAAACACCTTCATCTGATCACAAGACATTAAATGACATAAAGAAAACTCTTCTTTGTTATCCTTTAGTAGGATACCATCTGAAGAGAACATACATATTGGCCTATAAGTGTATCTTAGGAATTCGTAACGTCTAGCCTCTAATTTTAGTGTGACATTGTTTCAACTGTTTGGTGACTGAGCTTCCCTAAGTGTGGTGACATATATAACATGCATCACATAAGTTTTTAAGATAACTATTATTTGACTGGTTTTCTCATGCTGGCTTGACATGTACCTCTTATCATAAGTAGCTGGAGTGTAAGAGAAAGGCAGATAACTGAGTCAAAAAAAGATCATTACCATAAACAATATCTTAGAAGACCTGTACACCCAGAAGACACGAATATTTAGTACACCATGTGATAACAATGAACATCAGTTACATGAAACCCCTTGTCTTTTAATTTTGTTTTGTACCAAGAATATTTAAAATAAAACATTATTTTTTCACAGAAAACTTAGCCCATGACCAATGCATACCTATTACAATGATATGTTTAGTGATGTATTTCCCACAAGGCTATGGAAATTATTGGGGTCCCCTTTGTGAACAAAGCCTGGAATAAAATTTTTCCAGGCAGCCTCTCCTTTATTACAAAGGGGAGCCCTGTCCCATAGTTTTCCTAAGCCTGAGTCCTTAATTATCTTAACAAATTTTTAGATGTCCTTGGAGAGCCAGATCATAACAATTAACATATTATTTTGACTAATGAAATATTCCCAAATTATACATAGACAACAATATGTACTGTATTTGTAAAACCAGTTGACATTATTTGAATCATCAGGTAACCTGGGGGAACCATGTCTTTAATTATATTTATCTATAAGCTAACTTGAGCTACAGGCAAACATCTTAAAAAATCCAAAATGCCAAAAGAAAAAAACTCAAACATAACAGCTGTACATGTTGTAAAAAATTGGACAGACAAACACACACATAAGACAACTTGTTTATAAACCAGAGTGCACTCAGATGTATTTAGCCAAGTTGAATTATAATAACACAATTTTTAGGTTTATAACTATAAATAAGACTAGTCAGAACTTTGTAGATCAATTAACAGAGATATCTTGTAATAAGAATCAAAAAGAATAAAAATCCTCTGCACAGGGCCAGGGATTTAGCTCAGTGGTTCCACCACCTGCCTCGCAAGCACAAGGACCTCAGTTCGATACCCATTACAAAAAAAAATCCTCTACACCTGTGAAAGCAAAGACCATCTTAAGATGGGCCCTAAATTGACAGTTTATCTGACTAGAATAGCCAACTATACAGGCTTCTCATTGTTGCTCTGATAACAATAGTTGTTTGATAGCCACATGTATTTGTTCCCTCTAAAGGGACAGACTATTAAAGGTAGTTTTATCTACCTCCAGTGGGGGTCTGCTCAGGCCAAGTTTTCATATAGAAGAGACTAGGTGACATGCTTTGGAGCTAAGTATGAATTTCAAACAGTGAGGGAAGAAGGCCTGCCAAGTATCCAACCTGCTGTGCTGTAGATGTCTACCTATGACAGTTTTTCCCATTTTGAAAAAAAAAAAAAACAAAGGAAAAGAAGGCATCCCTGTATATCCTTTTTGTTCTGTGCCCAATCTAAGGTGTCCCTTAGATTGTATCTCAATGAGTGCCAGTGGTGGCTGACTAGAGGTGCAAGGAAGTGGCCAGAGCCAGGTTAGCTGTTCTTACTATTCTCTAATTTTGCCTGAGGGTTGAAAGGCAGATAAATCTGGACTAAAACTTTTACATTTATTTTTTGAGAGTTTTAGGATTAAATCTAGACCAGTTTTCTGTATGGCCCAGAGATAAATGAAGGTCAGCTTTTCTCTGAAATGATTCCAGGAAGGGGAAACTCACAATTCTGGAAGCTTTGCCTTGAAATCCAGCAGCCATAGAGGAGAGAAGTGCCTTGAATCAAGCTGTGTTATTTCTCAGGGGCAGGGCAGTGAAGAAGGGACAGAAGAGTGTCTTTAAGTATGGCATAAGAACTAAATCTTATCCATCTCAGGTGTAGAAGGACAACTAAGATCAGGAGCTTTTCCAGAGTCGATCTGCAATCCTTAGCAAAACATGTCTCCAGAGGCAAAAGCTATGATTGACTCCCACTGCATTGCCAAGCAGAAAATCAAACCAATAATCAAAGAACCTGAATGGCTGCTTTTTGCCCCTTGAAAGAGAATAAAAGTATTCTAACTGTATTGTTTAGGGCTTTTAAAAATATATACTATTTTGAATCGATAATATCTAATTTATGGCTTAAATACCCTACAGGCTGTGGAGCAGCTCCCTGATGTTGTAGAAACACTCCCAAAGCCATGTCTCACCTTTTATTAACATACAAACCAAAGCAGTGTCCTGTAGGTAGGCACTTAGAAGCGTCTGGTTGAGCTCCTGGAGTGCGGTCTGGGAATGAGGTTCCCAGGTGCCTGTCTCTTGGGTTTTTCTATAAGCTAATAGAGGGATCACACAATCTCATTATATCCTGCCTGTAATTTCTAGGAATGTCCTTAGCTGTTTTAGAATCTTGGGCTGTGGAAAAGAAATAATTGGTTTAATTCTTTCTTCCCTGATTCTTTGGGTTCCCTTAGATATAATAAGGCCTAAATATTTTACCTCAAGGCTGTAGACTTGTGCCTTAGATATAGAAACATTATAATTCCTGTCTATTATAAAATTCAGCAGAGTATATGTCTTGGCTAGAAAGCTCTTCTGAGGGAGGACATAACAGTATACCATCTACATATTGCAAGACTGACTTGGAAAACACTATAGTATTTCTGTCTATAAAGTCAGGATCCAGGGATGTTCCCAGTCTTTTCCTGGTAAAATAGTTGACAATTTAAAATAATTCAAGGGCTTAATTCTCATCTTTCATAAACCTTCAAGTATACATGCCTGAAAATGTCTTCTATTTAATCTCCTATCTGATTAGTAGGCCAGTGGGCATCTTGTATAGGAACTGCTTGTGTTCCAGTAGGAACCAGTTGTTCCCCTGCCTGCCTGTCTTTTGAATTTCCAAAATTAAGATAATATTTGTCTCTATATGTAGCAGCAGCTTGTAATACTACTTGTCTCTCATTAGAAATCAATGTTTGATTTAAGAGCATTACATCTTTCTAATCTAGTCCCTAGGTCTGATTATGTTCTTCTCTGAAGACCTCAATTTATATATCATGATCATCTGAAAACCTTTTTACATCTCATTTAATCTGCCTTAGATCACTGAGAGAAAAAAGACACATGAACACAGGTAGTTCCATATTTTCCATTTACTTCCTGCAAGGGATGTTGTCTTTGAGGGACCTGAACAACTTAGTTAAGGAAGAATATTGCCTCATAGAGAGATTAATTATTGCTGGTCTAGAAACTCCACCCTCAGTAACTGTTAGGGCGAGGAGTAGCCTCAGGCTCAGAGATATTGAATGTCTAAAGGGTGAGACATCTCTCATTTTTCTATGGCCCACATTTACATTTGAACAGAAGCAAGAATTACTTCTTAATATAAAGAAAATCTCAACATAAGATGATTTCACCATTTTTTTCTCTCTTACAGTATAATTCTAATTGTGAGATAGCATCATAGTACTTTCCTCTGTGTACTTGGCTTTAGTAGGTAAGTACACCATGTGCAGTTGTAGAAAAATACCAAATTGTTCCTTAATATGTTCCAAAGGAGTAAAAGGTTCAGATATGGAGCTCCTAAACTGAAACAAATATGGCATCCCATAAGTCTCTGCTTGATTCCTGCACCCTCTACGGCATCTCCAGGTCATCCCCCTAGGTTTATATCACTCCAGGGTAGGTCGCTACTATCTGGAGAGAGAACCATAGAATAAAATCGGACTGCACTATTTACCCTTTACCAGTGTGAGATCTTATCTTCCTCAGGTAACTCGTATCCTTACTCCAGTAGGTTCTCTCAAAGCACAAGTTAAAATTGACTTTAGCCATAACGATCATGTTTAGAGTAGGAAATATTGCTAGCAAACTGAGAGATTTCAACCACTGCTTTCTAGTTCCTTGAAAGAGAAGAAAATAGGTCAACAGTCAAATTAGAGCACATTTCCTGCAAAAGAGATCACCTCCAGAGATTGTTCAGAGATTCTGCCCTGGGCCCTAGGGCAGAGAAAGCTCTGAGAAATTTCTGTTGTCTATCCAGTCATTTAGGCAACTTCTATTAGCAATAGAAGGCTACTCCTTTAAGGTCAATTTTAAATTCACTAAATATTTAAAACTCATAGGTCCTTCTAGCAGCCACAATCTACATAGTGAAGGCACTCTTATCAACTTCCTATGGACACATGAATGAAGAGAAAGGCTGGCTAAAATAGTCCCATATTCTAGTTAGCATGTAAAGACACAAATGGAAGTTACTGACTGTTTTTTTCCCTAGTGTAAGACAAAACAGTTGTTGTGAGTTTGTCTTAGTCTAGCTTTCTGGAGGGAAGAGCAGTCTGACTACTAAGGATTTTGCAATGAACTCCCAACAAGCTGGAGAAAAGTTTAAGGGGAGTTTTTAACTCACTAGCAGAGAGAAAAAGTTCAAATAAAGCTCAAGGTGGTTAAACATCCAAAAATCACCATATAGCATTTTATGTCTACAGTCAACATTCCAAAGTCCATATCCTATTGGAAAAGGCATTTTCCCCCCTACAAACATAAATGATGAAGACCATGCCTGGGGGAAGAAAAGGTTCAGGTAGCTTTTAATCTAACAAAGATTCATTTTCTACATTTGTCTAGCAGTCTTACTAGTGGTAGAGAAAGCAGTCCAAACCTGTAGCTCAACTCTTAAGGGAGGCTTAAGAAAGGGCTCTGTAGGCAGTGTGTAGATCACTCTGAGACAGAGGATATCTGATGATCACTGACAGCATTCCCTTTTCACCTCACCAAGGAGTACAGATAGGGACAAGATATGGAGATTTTCTGCTGATTACCTGGATGGGCTGTTGGGAGCTAGTTTCTTCTGAGGGACCTTTGGGTATCTACCAGAGAGTAGCCCTGGCCATGACCCCTCAGTTGTCACCTCAGTTTCTGCTAATTCCATACAATCAGGGATTTGTCTCCAAAAGGAACCCAATTGCCTGTCTGGTCAATGTTCCACCCACAATTGGTGTCAATGGGAGTGGGATTCACCAGAGGACAACTGGAGAAACCTGTCCCTTGCTTTGAGAGTTGCAGCTGCCCTAAAGGCAATTACTAGCTGGCAAAGTAACCACTGTTTGGCATTCTATAAGGGAAAAATAAAATCCTGAACTGTTTTATCAGAGATGATTTCATAAGAGACCCATTTTACATTTTTAAGCAACTAAGTCCAAAAGCAACACATACAAATCAAGAATAAAAGGTAATTTTAACAAAAGACAATCCATAAGAAAAACAAGAAATTTGAAAACATTTAAAACACAAAACTTAAAATTAAGACACTTTTGAAACAAAAACCAAAACAAAGGCCAGAATTTATATGAAACAAAAACCAGAATCTATGAAACAAATGTCCAGAGCCTATGAAACAAAAGTTACAATCTATGAAGCAAAAAGACTAAAGTTAGAACCTATGGAACAAAATCAAACTCTTACCTATGACGAGTAATCTCGGTGGGACCTCCAAAATGATATAGAGGAAGAGATGTAACTTCCAAACTTACTAGATATCTGAAACAGGAGTTCGTGTTCTCTAAAATTGAAGAATGAATTCTGGGAACAATGGAGGTTAAGAGTAGGAAAAATTTATTGAGTGAAAGAAAGTTTCTGTCTAAGAGAGAGAGAAGGGGAACCAGAAAGTGGGTTGCCCCTCTCTCTCCTCTTCTATTCCTCCTATCATCATTTTCATTCTTGTTAATATTATTAATCTTAGATCATGTCATGACATATAATTTTTACAGTCATTGAGATTATTAGGTTCTTGTTTATGGCATATATTTATTCTACTTATTTTTGCTTCTGCTCCTCCTCAATTCTCACCCTTGTTCCCTTGGACTACTTCCCTATTGCAAGAGCTCTATTCCCTTGTCCTTCTATCCATCCTATATTATTCTGTTTTTTCTTTGTCTCACTCAAATAAAAGATGTCATGCAGTATTTAAGCTTGTGTGTGTTTTATTTTACCCAACACTATATTTTCCAGGTGTATCCATTTTCCTACAACTGTCTAAAACATGTCCTTCTTTATACCTGAGTAGAATTCCATTACCTAAGCCAATTGCATGTTGATGGTTGTACAGGATACCAAGAATTTAGCAATTATGAATTGTGTTGCTACAAACATTGGTATGCACAAATCTCTGTAGTATGATATCTTACATTCTTTGGGGAAGTGTCTTAGTTACTTTTCTCATTGCTGAAACAAAATACTCAACACTCACAAGTTAAGGGAGAAAAGGTTTATTTAGCTCAAAATTTGTAGAGGTTTCAGTCCATAATTAGCTGGCTCCAAGTCAGTGTGGCATGGCAGTGGACTGTTGCAGAGGAGAAATAGTTCATTGCAGGAAGAAGACAGCAAAAGTAAGCAAGTGAAGGGAAAACCAGCAATAAGCTACTTTCTGTCCATTATATCTTATCCAAGCTACTTTCCACCATTCACACCCTTAATCCTAGTGCCATTAATCCTAGCATTGCACCATGAATCAGTCCCAGTGTCACACACCTCAGTCCACCTCAGAAAAATCCCACCTATGACTGCAAGAGGCTTTAGGAAAACATCTTAGATATAAATCATAACAGGAAAATACCTAGAAAAGGGATATTTGGGTCATTTGGAATTTCTAATTTTAGAATTTTGAAAAACTTTCACATGATTTCTATAATGGTTTTACTAGTTTATATTCTCACCAACAATGAAGAAGGGTCCCTTTGTCACCACAGCCACTCTAGAATTTCTTATTGTTCGATTTCTTAAAGATTGCCATTCTTTCTGAAATAAAATGGAATCTTAGCCTTGTTTTAATTTGCATTTGTCTAATAGCCAGAGATGTTGACCATTTTTTCATACATTTGTTGATCATTTGTATTACTTCCTCTTCAAAGGGTCAATTCATTTCTCTTGCCCATTTTTAGATTGAGTCTTTAAGTAGTTTAATATTTTAGAGGTCTTTATATATTCCAGATATTAGTCCTCTATCTCAAGAATAGCTGGAAAACATGTTTTTCCCATTCTTCAGATTATCTACTAATTGATTCTTTTGCTGTGCAGAACCTTTTTAGTTTGACATAATTCTGTTTGTTGATTCTTGCTCTTATTTCTTGTGCAAATGAGGCTCTGTGTAGAATTTTCTTCTTATGTCCATGTCTTCAATATTTTACCTATTTTATCTTCCAGAAGGTTTAATGTTTCTACTTTAATGTTCAGATCTTTGATTCAATTTTCATTTTAATTTCATATATGATGAGAAATAACAGTCCAGTTTCAATCTTCTGCAACAAATAACCAGTTTTCTCAGCACAACATGTTGAATGAGCTGTCTTTTCTCTAACATATGCTTTAGGTCCCTTTGTCAAAGATCAAAGAGCTAAATGTCTCTGAAGATGTTTCTGTACTCTCTATATCTGTTTTTTTTTCAGTATCATGCCAATTTTGTTACTATTGCTTTGTAGTATAGCTTGAAGTCAATTATTGCTGTGTCTCCTGTTTTGCTCATGTTTCCCACAATAGCTTTTGCTATTCTGGATTTCTTCTTGTTCCACATGAATTTTGGAATTGTTTTCACTAGTTTTATAAAGTATGCAGTTCATATTTTGATTGGGACTGCATTGAATCTGTATGATAGTTTGGGGAGTATGGCCATTTTGACAATATAGATTCTGTCCATCCAGGAGCAGGGAACATCTTCCCATTTTCTGATGTCCTTTTTAATATCCTGTTTCAGAGTTTTCATTGTAGAGACCTTTTAATTACTTGGTTACATTAATTCCTAACTATGTCATTTTATTTTTATTCCTCTTTTGCTGCCAGTTCAGGGAGTCCAGATAGTTGACTATCAGATTGTTCCATCTTGTTGCCCTTTGGGGTTGCCTTAGGAGATCTAGAAGTCTGGTTTTGAGACTTATTTATGTGTTTTCTCATTTCAACAGATACAGCTTGCTGTGTGTTTGTTAAGGTGACTTTTTGCTCACAGCGTGGTCTTGAATTCTCAGCAAGCCAAGGAGTAGCCTTTATTCTGCTGCTCACCAGTTCACCAATTCCTGGGTTCAGAGTGGTGGCCTTCTGGATCCCTGAGCTGACCTGTTGTCTGACTGGGATTCTGGCTGGGACCTGTGCACATTTGGGATGGTATCTAGGTGTGTCTCTTGTTGTGTCCCCTATGTAGCTGTTGTCTAGGAGGGCCTTTGCCTGGGGCCTGTGCACCCCAGTTCCTGCTGTCTGTACAGACTTCTGGGTAGGGTCTTCATGCACTTATCAATGGTATTGGGGCAAGCCTCTGGCTTTTGCTTGTGTTCCTGTATTGCTGTTTTCCAGGTGGGCCCTTGGCTGTTGCTGATGGTGTGGCAGGCCTCTGGCTGAAGCTTGTGCACCTGTGCAACTCTTTTGTGGGTGAGCCTTGGCTTGCTTAGGTGTCCCTGAGCCTCTAGGATCAGGGCAGAGCCCTGGCTGGGATCCACCTGCAGCCAAGCTTGTCTGGTCCACACAGCTGGTTCCTGGGATCTGGGAGCACTTACCAATCATATGGTGGGGCTCTGCACATTTATTTTAATATGTCTGTATAGTTGTCATTCTTCAAAACTGAAAAATATCCTTCCAATGTTTTCCCTTTCTCTTATGACACATTTAATGCTCAAGCTCTTAAAGATAATGTATATTGTAAATTCTCATATTTTGTTGATATATTAGTAAGATAAAGCATTATATTTCCTAATATCTGTGTGAAAATGAGAACAAATTTTAATAGATTAACACTTCCTTGATTAGCTAAGAAAGGCACCTTAGAGGATGAACATTTTAAAAGGATTGTTCAATGAGAAAAATTCACTTGATGAAGTGAGTTGGGAATTATAAGGAAAAAATGCAAATTAGGAGGAAAAGGAAAACAAAGGTTTAAACATAAGACTGAATACATAAAATAACATTAATATAAAAAGAGGAATAAGACAGAAAATTTCTTTCCTAAGGAGCCTTATTATGTTAGAGAGAAGTGTAGGTTTTCATGAAAAGCAATATTATGGAAAAAGCAGTATTTTTATTCAGTGCTTTGTTTTTTATATTAAAAAATAATGAAATGGAAGGTCTTTAAAAAATTCAAATATCTCACCATAAGTCAGAATTAAGTGAAGATTTAGTCCCCCACAAAGGAAATTAATGGATAACCTCTCTGTCATATTTTGTGAGATTTCTAATTACAATTATTTTTAATGTTCATAAAATTCTCATTTATAACAACTTGTATTTTTAATTTTCTTTATATTTTTAGTGTAACATATTTGAATACAAGACAATTCCAAAAGCTGTAACAGCCTCAAATTACTAAAGCACATTATTTACCTAGGTAATCATTGCTCACAATTGTGAAATAAATATATTTGTTTAGGCTATCTTTAGTATTTATATTGACATTTTTATTTAGTGTTTCCTTTAATCTACAGTGTATAAACTCTGCTAGTACATAAGTGCTAACCTTGTCAAATTTCTTCCTGCCTCTGGATCTAAGACATACAAAGGAATAATTTCACAACACTAACAATAGTAGAGGTACATTTACATAATTGCAGACAAAGTAGTTTTTCATAGTAGAATATTTGGCAAACACAAATAAGATTATTTTGTAATAATAAAAATATGAGTTTATCAAAAGAACATAACAATCTTTATAGAATATCTACTGAAAATTGTATTTTTAATATATGAAATTAAAACAGAAGACCAAGAAGTAAATGGACAAAGAAAATTAGAGGATATTTGAATACCATTCATCACAATCAATTATACAAAGGTAAAGAATAATAGCAAATATTTTATCAGTTTGGCCTGATATTTCTGTAACTTTCAACCCACAAAAACCACATTTTGTCCATGAACAGTATTTACATAATCTAGTGTTACTGCCAGTAAGTGGTTTTAATAAAATTAATAGAATTAATTCAAAGTAGCTACTCTTATCAAAATAATTCAGTAAATAAAACCCAAAAAATTCTGTAAAATCCTTGAATATTTCATAATGGAACAACAGAACACATTTTTATTTTATTAGTATATGTTCAGCCCATGAAATTTACTTTCACCTTGAGGAGTAGGTACATTCTGAAAGACCTATGTATCAATGATCAAATCAGAAATATAAGGATAAATTATAAATACATAAGGACCATTCATCAGAAGCAAATTATAACTTTAAACATAACACTTAATAGAATCTTGAGATATATGGGACAAAATTGAAGTAATTCAAGAACAAAGAATTAAAGACTTCTTTCTTTAAATGTGTCATTCTACCTGAAAAGAATAAAATGATATCACAAATCTGGAGGAAATATTAATCATATATCTAAGAAAAGGTGTTCATCTAGGATAAATAAAGCTTTTTCAAATAGCAACAATAAAAATAACTTTTTCAAATTGAAAATTATTATTTATTTAAAAACATTACCAAAATTTATAAAAATCATAAATAATATCTTCAAAAATTCATTTTCTTGAAAATATATCCCTCTTTATTCTTTCTTTTTTTCATTTTGTAAAGTTAACTTTCTTAATCTTGAATCATTTATATTTTATTATTTTTCAATAGAAATGCACCTTTGGAAATCCACTTGGGATGAGTGAAAATGTGTGTTTCACTTGATAAATCTTGACACGGTGGAATTTCCTAGATCACCAAATAGAAGTTTACAGTACCAAGTACCCAGCTTTACCACTATAAAGATTTACAACATCAGTAGATAAATAGTTGTTACATTTGGAGTTGAGTAACTATGAAAGAATGCTGGAATTTAGTAAGGGAGATTCTAGAAAATTAAAAACATTATAGCTAGGACAACAGTATAAAGAGACACAATGGACCCTGTCAATTACCATCTACTTGGTAATTGAAAGAAGTCTTCCAAGGAGAAAGAGATGATTACATGAGCACAATAAATTCCATTAACATGACAGGGACAATCCTAGTTATTGGAAAGTTTCACAATCATCATAGCCTTGCAGCCTAGTTAAGAGAACAATCTGGAATCTAAAAAATTATTTGCTTTGAAGAAAGATATCACATCTCCCTGCAAACTTCTAGAATTTTGGCAGACTATGCCTGGCTACCTTTGTCAGAAGAGAGCTATTGTTCAAATCAATAGTGATTTAAGGACAAAAATCCCCTATATATTCCCATCTCTTAGTATGCCAGTGGCATTCCACTACACTGGTATGGATGATTAATCCACATAGATCAAACTCAGCAGAGGAGAGCAATTGTGACTCTGTGATACAACCCTACTCAATGTCTTGAATTTCAGGGGCCAGCTGTTACATCATAGAGGGAAATGAAGAGTGCCACCGTGGAGAATTAGATCCAGGATACCTGTGCACCAGGAATAAGTTGTCTCATACTAATTTTAGAACAGAAAACATGACTCCATGTGATCCCCAAAAGTCATATGATATCCATTTTTTTGTGGGCACACAATCCTTTCCTACCATTTCCAAATGTATAACAGCTCTCACTGACACTCCTTGACAACACTGTCTATAGTCATTCACTCTCCTCGCATTCATGATCAGCAACCAGTGCTGTAGGTCTTGCTTCCTCTGTCTCTGAGCTGCCTCTAGGAGCATATAATTTTCAGGGCATTGTGCTAGTAACCCAGAGGGTGCACTGTAGTCCTCCCACTACATTTCTTTGGTGTATGGGCCCATTCTGTTGTCTGAGAGATGGTACCTCAAGTCTTCAAACACTAGTGGGGTTATCAGAGCAAGAGACACTAGCCATCAGCACAACTTATTTAAGGCTGTTCTGAAGATATTTTCATTGTTTGACAATGCAACAACTACAGTTTCCCGAGTTGATGCACAGATACTCCTTGACTGCCATTGTGTAAAGTATACCTACCTGTTCCATAACTCTGTACCAATTTTCATAACCTTTCAGAGAGACTGGGGCTGCTTTAATCATCCATACCATGAATTGCAAAAATAGTCATTAATCAAAGCCAAACACATTACAGGGAGACTACACTATGAGGCCCAGCGTGAACCAAATCCAACATTTAAAAATGACACATCAAGACATATATTCAGTAAAAAGCATTTACTATGAAAGATGCTGCTAAAAACTGATAAAGATAACTGGACAAGTAGATAGACACATTTTAATATAGGAGTTGAATAAAGAGGTAGACAGACATTGTGGAGATAGGAATGCCATCTGGAAATTGGGGGAGACTGCAGGGATGGAAGAAGAAAAGGAAATATAAAGGATCAAGATATGACATATATATTTACCAATACCCCATAATGAATATATTCATTATGCATTTGCAAATACATACCAATAAAATTATTTAAATAAAATATAATACAGATAAGTTGTATGAAAAAACAAACCCAGCAAGGCAAATTGATATCTCCAAAAGAACAAAATTCCTCAGCAACAAATCAAAAGGAAAATGATATTGATTAAATGCTTCACAAATAATTTTAAATGATGATTTTAGAAAGTTCAAAAACAGGTAAGAAAATACAAAGATGAGCAAAATTAGAAAACAATGTGCAATATTATGAGAAATTCTGCAAAAGATAGTAATCTTGAAGAAATTCTGGAAATTTAGTCAATAAACAAAAGAAAAAATACAATTGAAAACTTCAGCAGAATATCAGATCAAGAGTAAGAAAGAATTTGTGAATTTGAAGACATGCCTTTTGCAATATTCCAGGCAGGAGAGAGAGAGGGAGAGAGGGAGAGAGAGAGAGAGAGGGAGGGAGAGAGGGAGGGGCAGGGAGACAAAGAGTGACAGACAGAGAGAAGAGATAGAGAGAGGAGACAGAGAGAGTGATAGAGAGAGCAAGAGGGAGAGAGACACAGAGAGACAGATGGCACAGAAACAGGGATAGAGACTTAGATACAGAGACAGACAGAGATTTGGAAAATCATCTGCAAAAGTTTAAGTAAGTTTTCTTTTCCCATTCTTCTGTACCTCTGTCACATACTTAAGTCCAATAATCCTTAAATTTATTCTTTTAGATTCATCTAAGAACTCTTAGATCATCTTTTCATTGTGTCTTTTTTTACTACTGACTAAATATGCTACTACATCCACCTTGCATGCAGGTACTGGTACTGATACTCTACCTTCTGATAGTTCTTGATTATGGTTATACCTTTCAAATAAGTTGTTCATTTTCAGGATTTTTGCATATAATCACTGATCATTTAAAAATGTTGATTTTATATTAGTGTATGTTTGCAAGACATGCAGTTTACAATCATTTTGGGAAGTGGATACATGTGCTTATTACAGTATGATTTCTAATCCCATTCCCCTTCTCTCCTGCTTCCTTCTCTTCTTTTCTAAATCAAATTTCCCCAATTTTATTCTTGTTAATATATTAAATTTATCTCATGTTTATGAAATATGCTTACATTCATTTCAGTTATTAGGTTCCAGGACATGGCTTGTCTCTGATCTACAAATATCCCCTTCTTCTGCCCCCTCCCTTTTTTCTTCAGTCTCCAGGATGCTTTTATATTTTCAAAAAATTTATCTACTATCTCCTATTCACCCATTATTGTGATCTTTCTTTGCACATTGACACACTCAAATGAAATATACCACATATTTTTTAAGCTTTTGTGTCTGGTTTATTTCACTAAACACTGTATTTTGCAAGTTCATCCATTTTCTTAAGAATGCCTCAAAACTGTCCTTCTTTATAATCATGTAGCATTCCATCATGTATGGATAGTTCATTTTATTTATCCAGTAATCTGTTAATGGATGTAAAGTTTGCTTCCAAGATTTAGCTATCATGAATTGTGCTGCAATAAACTTTGGTATGTGTGTATCAATGTATTGTGATATTTTTAGCTCTTTGGAGAAGAAATCTAGAAGAAACATACAGGAGTCATATGGAATTACTAATTTTAGTACTTTGAGAAATTTCCACATTAATTTCCACAAATGTTGTACTAGTTTACATTCCCCCTAACAATGTAGGAGTGTTCCTTATTTACCACAACCATACCAGCTTTTGTTATGTTTTGAATTCTTGTTGAATGGGATTCTTTATAGTATAAGATGGAATCTCAGCATTGCTTCAATTTGAATTTCTCTAATGCCCAGGGATGTTGAATATTTTTTCATGTATTTGTTGGCCATTTGTACTTCTTTCTCTGTGAATTGTCTGTTCATTTCCTATATTGGGTCTTTTATTTTAGATGGTCTAATTTTTTTGAATTCTTTATATCATCTAGATATTAGTACTCTGTGAGAAATAGGACATACATTTTTTCCCCATTTTGTACATTGTCTTTTCATTCTAATTGATTTCTTTGCTGTTACAGAGCATTCTAATTTGATGTAATCACATTTGTTGACTCTTACTCTTATTTCTTATGTAATTGCTGTTCAGCCTAGGAAATTCTTTCCTACTCCTATGATTTCAAGTGTTTTACCTATTTTATCTTCCAGTAGGTTCAATGTTTCAATTTCAATGTTCAGCTCTTTGATTCATTTTGATTTTAATTTAGTACATTTTGAGAGAAATAGGGCCAGCTTCAATTTTTCTGGAAATAGATATTCAGTTTTCCCAGCACCATATTTTGAATTGCAATCTATCCTCCAAGGTATATTTTTGGCCCCTTTGTCAAAGATCAAATAGCTGAGTGTGTCTGGGGATGTTTCTGTATTCTCTGTTCTGTTCTATTGGTCTAAATTTCTGTTTTAGTTCCAGTATAATTCTTTGTGCTTATTATCGCTGCATTGTAGTATATCTGAAAGTCAGGTAATGTGATACATTCTGCTATCCTTCTGTTGTCTAAGACTGTTTTTGTTATTCTGGATCCCTTCTGGTTCTATATGAATTTTATAGTAGTTTTCTCTATATTTGTGAAGTAGGCTGTTGGAATTTTCATTGTGACTGTGTTGAATCTGTATAACTGTTTTGATAGTAGGACTATTTTGAGAACTATTTGTTTTACCTCTCCAGGAGCAAGGGATTCTTTCCATTTTCAATATACTCTTTTATCTCCTTCAGAATACTGTAGTTTTCTTTGTAGAGGTTTTGTACTTCCTTGGCTAGGTTAACAGCAAGATATTTCATTTTTCATCATGTTCTTATGAATGGTATTGTTTTCATAATTTCATTCTCATTGATTTCATTATTGGTTTACACAAATGCTATTGATTTTTGCATGTTGATTTTGAATTCAGCTACATTGCTGAAGTTGCTTATTAATTCTAACTGTTCTTTGTGAAATTCTTTATATCTTCTATGTAGACTATAATGTCATCTGCAAGTAAAGGTAATTTAAGTTTTTCATTTTCTATATCCCTTTTATTTCTTTCTTGTACCTGAATTCTCAGACTAACATTTGAAATACTATGTTGAATAAAAGTGGTGATTGTGTGCATCCTTGTCTTATTCCTGAATTTAAGGAACATGCTCTTAATTTTTCCTTATTTAATATGTTGTTGGCCATTGGTTTGTCATGAATACCTTTTCTTAAATTCAGGGATGTTCCTTCTGTTGCAGGAAATAACACCAGAGATGAAATACAAAATATTATATCTCTCAACCTGTTAGCTATATGATATGCTGAGTTCTTGTTCTCTAAAAATTGAAGAATGAATTCAAGGAACAAAGGAGGTTAAGACTAAGAGGATATTGATGATCCTCTGGATTTCTGTTGGATCTGTTGTGACTTCACCTTTTCCATTTTTAATTGCATGTATTTGTGCCTTTTCGTTCCTTTTTTTGATAAGGTTGGCTAAAGGTTTATCGATTTTATTTATTCTTTCAAAAAACCAACTCTTTGATTCATTGATTTTTTGTATTGTTCTCTTAGTCTCCATTGCATTGATTTCTGC
>NW_004624852.1:6495029-6505594 GCF_000247695.1 Heterocephalus glaber | reverse complement strand
AAATGAAAAAATGGAAATAAAGTCTTTGTAAATAGGGAAGGGTGGAGGGGGTGAAGGGAGGGCTAGGAATGGGGAAAAATTAAGAACGAAGATGCATCATGTAAAGGTACAAGTTCCCAATGAGAAATATAAGTGTGTTGTATACTTACAATGTACCAATAAAAAATTTAATAAAGTGCAAAAATAAAAGTTGTTTTTGCCTTTATTGATATGATCATGTGGTTTTTTACTTTGCTTGTGTTTTAGTGATGTATTACATGTATTCCTTCGCATATGTTGAAACATTCTTGCTCCTCTGAAATGAAACCTACTTGTTCATGATGCGTGATATTTTTAATGATGTGCTGCATTCTATTCTCTAATATTGTCTTGTGAGTTTTTGCATTTATATTCATTAATGAGATTGGTCTGAATTTTCTTTTTTGGTTTAGTCTTTATCTGCTTTTGGAGTCAGGGTGATTCTGGCTTTCATAAATGAATTTTGAAGTACTCTGCCACTTTCAATTTCTTTAAAGCTCTTGAGGAGTATAGGTGATATAACATCTTTGAAGGTTTCACAGATTTCAGCAGTAAATCCTTCGAGTCCTGGACACGTATTTTTGGTAGAATATTTCTTACTGTCTCAATTTCATTGCTTGTTATTACAATGTTCAGCAATTATGTGCCTTCTTGTGTTAATTTGATAATTTGCATGAGTCTAGGAATCTGTCTCATCTGAATTCATTTGAAATTCTTCAAAATTTTCCAATTTGTAAGAATGCAATTTTTATGGCAGGTATTTTCTTCTGGATGTCAATAGTATGTGTTTTGATTTCTTTTTCTTTTCTAATTGCATTGCTGTGAGGTCTTTTCTCTATTGTTATTTCAAAAAAGGACTGCCTTCATCAACACTATCTCAGTCTATACAGCATTCTGTAGTTGATGACTACATTAGTAGCTATAGAAAATGGTAGTAAGAAGTCTTTCACTTGGAATTTTGCACTGGATTGGTGAAACCTAACAATGAACAGATGTTAAAAATTCTTAACACCAGATATGCATTCAGATGGAACCTCCAGGACAACTAAGGTGGGAGGGAAAGACAGGTGGCTATGGGTTTAGGCAGTGACAGCTTGGAAGAATCACTGACCACAGGCATGACATAGAAATCTGGTGATCATCCATCCACAGTCACTCTGGTAGAATTCCACTGTATTAATCAAACACAAACTGTGTTTGATTAACATAAACAAACTGTGCAGAAACTGGCCTTATTCTTGTCACAGGGAGAGGCTAATAGGGACAGAGTATTCTTTACAATTATACTCCTGGTTCACTCTTAAGAACACATTAACTGTATATTTGGAAGAAACCTGGGCTTTGATTGCCCTCTAGTACTGAAAAATTGAAAACACAATGATGGTAGACTTTCATTGAATCTTGTCTTGGGCATCTTGCTGTTCTAAAATTGTGAAAAAGAATACAGGCTCAGTGATACAAGTATCCTGCTTAGAATTTCTATAGAGAGAGATATATACACCATGCTAGATTTGAAAAACTGGAATTCCTAATGTTCAAATGAGCACATGACTATGTAACTGAATTTAGCTCTCTGGTCCTTGTTTTAGGGCAAGGAAGATTGAGGCCAAGAGAATAGCAAATGGAAAATTGTGGGGAATGGCCAAATGTGTGTTTATTAGAAAGAATAAAAGAGAAGCTCTTTGTCAGAGAGAGGTATTCTATAAGGCAGACACTGTACATGTTCAGGTCTATTTGGTTTTTATACAGTTTTGGGGACACAATGTACTTGACAGAAAGCATAGATAATCCTTGTTGCAGGAAGGCCTTTGATGTCTGGAAAACAAGCTACTTCTTTGTATTTCCTCTAAGTTCTCTCTCATTTGGTTAAAGACCTATTTTTTGTCTCTTGCATTTCAATAGACCTTGATAGTCTGTTTTTGTATGCTAACTAACTCAGTTAGGTCCTGCCATTTAGTTTAAGTTAACTATTCAGGTCTTGTACCCTATCTGTCTAAATTATCCTATCTCTTGATTTCACCTACAAGCATCAAGAGTTTCAGGAAACCAGGTGCTCATCAAGCACTCAAAAGAAAAAGTGATCAGTATTAAAAATACTCAGAAAATTTTACAAAACTGTTTCCAGGAAATAATAACTTTGAAGATATAGAGAAATATTTCAGTTATGTAGGAAAGAAAGTAAAGGAAAATTTTGAAAGTTAGGATTTTTTATTGGTGTACCTTAGTACTACAAAATAATAAAATTCATTTTGGGTATAAGTATTTCATATAACATTTTAATCATTTCCATTCCTATCACCTCCCACACTTTACTTCCCTCTCCTCCTGATACCCTTCAAAATCTGCAAAATTCTACCTTCTAGTTTTCAATCTTCTCTTCTTTATTTATTTAGTATTAATGTGATTGCCAACCTGACTCCATTTGTGTGAAGTCAAATAATTCCACATGGTTTCCTTCCCCTTCCCCCTTGGGAGTTCCCCAGTTAATGCTTGGTAGACAACCCCATCCTACATGAGTTTGCAACTATGTTATCTTTACTGCCTCATAAACAGGATTCTCTTCACCTGTGTAAGTCTGCAACTATGTTATCTTTATTAACTTGTAAACAGAAGACTCTGCACCTGTGTGATATTTTGTTTTAATTAAACTGTGTGAAACTTCCCCTGACCCCCACTAACTTAGCAAAGTTCTGTTCCTGTAAAACTCCGCTTGTGCTCCCCCTCTCCTTGAGCCCTCCCCAAATAGAAGAGCCCTTAAAAAGACCCTGCAAACTGCCTTTCCTTTTTCCAGAGTTTTTCTGGCAAAAGCTACTCTGTAATGCCAGCTGTGATAATAAAGGACTTAATTTAATTCAGAGTGTGGTGCATCTATATAGTTACAACTTGCCTGGCCCTATAACATACTGGAGGCCCCAGTGAGATGGCCACATGGGTGGACTGGCTTGCTGTGGTCCCTCCCATTTGTGGCAGCAAACTATAGGGGAGGCAACCCCTGAGATGTTCTAGGGCCCTGTAGTCTCACTGCTGACACTGAGGGGACTGCAGAGACAACTGACACCGTCCAATTTTCTGGAGTCTCTCTGGTCTGGTCTGAGAAATGTGTTTCTCCAGCCCTTACTAAGGTCAGGATACTGACTGCGGTAGCCTTCTGGTCTGGTCTTGTCTTGTTGCATGTCAGCCAATCTGGGAAATTTCCCCCAGGGGATGGCTTTGAAATGTTTTTAGCCTCTGAATGGTTGCTGTATGAATTAATGAATGAATGGTAATGGACAGTGTAAACTACAGACTGTTCTGTCCATGGCCTACAACAAAGAGCGGGAAATTGTGCCCCCCTTGGAGTTACAGAGTCTGAATAAGTTCATATGGTGATTCTGTGGACAGATCTAAGAAAGGCCAAGTGGTTGCTCTTGTGATAAGATAAATACACCCTAAAGCCTGGATGGTTCTTAAAGTGGCTGAGATGTCCATGGCCAGTTGACTAACTGAGTGGTTCCAGGACTCCCCTGACTGATTTCCGAGTGGCTGCCCATCAGTGACAGGTCCCCTCTTCTTTCTAAAGGTCTCTGCTGGCTCTCTTATGCTGGGAATTCCTGATTTACTCTTATATCTCTCCTATTCTCCCTCTGAGTGCCCTTTCTGTGCCCCTTCTTTGCCCCATTTTCCAGCCCTATATTGTTTAGTCAGGGCTCTGTTGTTTTCCTCACAGGTTATTGTCATCATTCCTCTAATTGGGATTTTGCCCCTTCTCTGGCCCCATCTGGATTTTGGCTTAAAAATCTCTTTCTTCCTCTAACAGCCCCTCTCCCCTTTCCCTCCTAGACCTCACAACTGAGGCTCTCCTGGCTCACCACCTGCACCTCCCAAGCCACATGTTCCAAGTGCAGCAACATATGCCATGCCACATGGCCAGTTTTAAGTGCAATGCAGAGCCACGGGAAGGATGGAGAATGGAAAGATCTTTCTATATTTATTTTTCTCAATGTTTTTTTATCATGAAGGAATGCAGAATTTTGTCAAAAGAGCTTCCTATATCTATTGAGATAATCATGTTTTAAAAAAAATCTTTGGCTCTATTTTTGTAGTATATTGCATATTATGATTTATGTATGTTGATCCATATTTGGTAATGGAGTATGATTTTTAAATGTATTGTTGAAATCTATTTGTTAAAATATTTTGATGATCTTTATATCTAAATTCATGAAGAATATTGAAATATATTTTTGCTTTTTAATTGAGTCCATAACTAGAAACATGATAATTCTGTTTTTTTCCTGTTCTTTCTATGTAATGGAAAGTTTTGAGAATCTTTATTTTTTTAAGTATCTGAGAAAATTCAGCACTGAAACTGTTTTGTCCTGGGATTTTCTTAGTGATAATTGTTATTATTGCCATTTACATCTACTTATTTGTTTCTGATCTCTCTAGACAATTTTAAAATATTTTCTTAGTTCAATTTTGGTAGATTATATGTATCTAAAAATGCATATACTTCTAAATTCTGCAGTTTATTAGAATATGAGTTCAAAATAGTTTCTAATGATCTCATGAATTTCAGTGGTGTCTACAGTAATTCTGCCTATAATCTCTAATTTTATTGACTTCAGTCTGCTCTCTTGGTAAGTTTGACTAATGTTATACCAGCATTATTTGACAAATGAAAGAAAAATACTTTGATTAATTAAATTTTTGTTACATTAGTCCCTATTAATTTCCATTACGGTATTATTTTTCTTCTAGTGGGTTTGTGTTTGGTGTGTCTTTATCTGGGACCATGAGATACTACATTATGTTATTTTTTTCACTGATTTTCTGATATACACACTCATAGATCAAATTTACTTCTTAGAACTCCTTAGAACTTCTTTCTTTGTTTTTGTGCTGGGAATTGAACTCAGGACCTTGCACTTGTGAGGCAGGCATGGTGCCACTGAACTAAATTCCTGGCCCAAAACCTCTTTCATTTTGCCCAAAATTTTCCATTATTTGATTGCAGGATTTAAAAAAAATATTTCTCCCTTGATATCTTCAGTGACTTGGTGATTATTTAAAAGTATATTAATTAATTTCAATATGTTCGTGTAGTTTCTGTGATTTCTTTTGCTCTTGATTTCAACTTTCATTCCATTGTGATCTGATAGAATGCATGAGAATATTTTAATTTTTATTTATTAAGGTTTGCTTTATGCCCTACAATATCATAGTTTGGAGAAAGTTTTATCTGCTACTGAAAAGAAAATATATTCTCGTGTTATTGGATGGGATATTATGGAGATGTCCATTTCAGATATAGGGTAGTTTAATTATGAATTTTCTTTTTGGATTTTTTTGTCTGGTTAACTATACAATACAGAGAATGGTATATTGAAGTAACATTCTATGATTTTATTGGAGCCTTTCAGGAATGTTTATGAAATTGGGTGTGCCAAAATTCAAATCACAATTGTACTTTTTGATGAATTATTTTCTTTAACAGAAAGTAGTCTTCTTTTCTCTTGTAAATAATTTCAGTTTGATGTCTGATATAAATATAACTATTGCTAATTACTTTTGTGGTCCAGTTACATGAAAAAATGTTTTCAGTTAGTTGACGTTCATTTTGAGAATATCTTTGCAGATGTGATGCATTTTTTTGCAGAGAGTAAATGAGACTAGTTTTTAGTCAAATCTTTCAGGCTGTGTTTCTTAATTGGAGAATTAAGATCATTAATACTAAATACTATTATTGAAAGGTATATACTAATTTCTATCTTTTTATTTCTTTTTCTTGGTGCTCAATTAAATCTTCATTCTTTATCTACTCCAATGAGATATATTTTGTGTCTTGGTCCTATAGTAGTAATTTTCCTCTTCTTCTGTTTAGGATTGCCTTATATACTTCCTGCAGTGCTGGCTTTGTGATTATACATTTCTTAATTAAAATTTGTCTTGGAAGGTCTTTACTTCTTCAATTTTGAAGGATAGCCTTGCTGAATATAGTATTCTAGATTAGCTTTTCTTTAATTTCAGTACTGAGATATGTCTGTCATTAGTTTCTTTTGAGAAATTTGCTCTTGTTCTGATGGGTTTGACATATTAAGTAACTTTGTGTTTATGTCTAATCACATCCAAGAATTTTTCTTTACTCTGAATTTTAATAATTTCACTATAATATATTGTGGAGAGATGCTGTTCTAATCATGTCAGTTTGAGGTTCTAAATGCCTCCAAACCTGGGTATAAATTTCATAACCCAGATTTGGAAAATTTTTGACTCAATTTCTGTGAGTTAATTTTTATGCCATTAGTCTCCATTTTTCCTTCTCTTGTTGTTGCCCATGAATTTTAAATTTGTTCTTTTAGTATTGTCCAAGAGCTCTTGGATGAACTTATCATTATTTTCTTATTTTTAATTAACAACTTAATATTACAATGCATCCACCTTATCTCCAAGTACAAATATTGTTTCCAATTGATCTGTCCTCATGAAAAGAATTTCTTTACAATGTTTTAATTGAAAATTTGACAATTTAATTTCTAAGATTTCTGTTTGATTTTTTCAGAACATATTTTCTTACTAAATTTGTACTTTATATTCTTTTTATCTTCCTTAATTTATTCAGTGTTTCTTTATTTCTTCTTTAGCTCACTAATAATTTTATTAGTGAACACATTCTGCTGTAATGTACATCTTTGACTACATGGATCATTTTTACTATCAGTTTTTAAACAGTTTTCCTAGGAATATCATCTGTTACAGTATTTGTTGGGTTAGTTTTTAGATAATTATAAACTTTTGGAGGTATCATGTTCTCATGTTTTCTCATTATTCTTGTGAATTTTGTGTAGAGGTTGGCACAATAGTTGGGATGGATATCAATACCACTATTGTTCAGATTTGTCTTTGGTAAATCGATTTCTCTATTAGACATACACTTAGACATTAGTGGGCCTGAGGGAAAATTGAATTCTAAAATAACATGCTTTGCCAGTTACAATTAAGTGAAGAAACAACAGTTTCAATATATAATACATTTACTATCATTTATTAGCTCTGAGACACACAGTGATCACACAGGTCACAATGACTTTCGCACCTTGAGCTGTGACCTGATTTAGATTAGAATTTAATTTACATAAGTTTCTTACATTGTTAAGGTGCCTTGGTGAACATTGACCACCTGAAAAAGGAGACATTTTGAGATACCAACATTAGAAAGTAACTTCTAAGGAAAATGTTGATAAGCATATACATCACATAAATACAACAATAATCACCATTACTTCCTAATCCTAGTATTGACTCTCCTGTGTATAAATAGACATGCAAACTTCCAGTCAAGGCAGATGTCAACATGGTGGTTCTTGCCTTCTCACATGAAGGTTTCTTCTCTAGATATCTTTGTTTTGTAATAAACACTGCCTCTATTTATACATGACTGCCTGAATGTCTTGTATAACTCTTGTTGAAGTCATAAAGTGCAAGAAGAATGGGTCAGTTTTTCAGAGCATCAGGACTCACTTTCTACTGACATTTTTTGTGCTGTGACTAGGATCCCTGATTTTCTGAAGGGTAAGTTTAGATTCCACAACCATGCTCTCACTCTTTCTCAGATTAAGATCATGAGACTTCATATTCCTTCCATTTATACTGTGCTGCATTAGTCCTTGTGTTTGGAATTATTCTCATGTATGCAAGGCTTTATACCTTATGTAAAGTGCTCTTGTTGTCAGTGTGATGTTTCAGGCTGCTGCATTTATGAAATTTCTTTGTTTTTCTCTAGGCTTATTTGGAATGATGTATCAACTTCTATTACTAGGGTTTCCCATTTCTCTTGTCTCTTCTGAGACTTTACAGTGTAACATTGTTTAAAGTAAAAAAAATTGATACTTGCTTTGATAACATTAATGCAATACTCAGTTATGTTTTGAGAATGCCTCTAAAGCATTGTCTCTAGTAAAATATTCATTAACTTTGCTTCCTTGTTTCAGGTTTCTTGTGTATTTATTTGACATACGTGCATCTGCTCAGATAAATATCTTTTACTTTTAATTTAATGCCTTCTTATTGATGAAACTTGTTTTGAAAGCTCGATTCCAAGATTGTGGTACTTGTAATACAAATATAAAGTAAAAGTGTCTATATTATTAAAGGTTAAATATAATGGTAACAAAGTAATAATAACAAAATATGGAAAGAGCAGGGAAAATACAAGATGAGGCAATATTAAGAAAACAGAGCAGGAAGATAAATGTGAAAAAAAAATAGGAGGTATAAACTAAATTAAAGAATTAAATAGTAAATATAATTTAATGAATGTAAGAGAAAAATAGCAAAAAACAACAAAAATTAAATAACAAAGAAATAAAATAGAACAAAGTGCACACAAAAAAAGAAAAAAAATCAGTGCAAAATTTTTCTCTTCACCAAGTTGTTTGGATTTGTTGTTTCTTTGCATAACCAATAATATTGAAATCCACCAGGGTTAGGGAAGTATATTTCCCCTAATTTTATTTGCTATACCACATTAATGCTGAACCTTGTCCTGAATTTCCCACCAGGAGGGAATGTATCAGTGTCTGCCCCATGTGTTTGTATTCACTGCAGAGGATTTTTATTAATTTTCTTTTGTTCATCATGAGCCCTTGCTATCTCCAAATGGCTTTGTAGAAATTGGGCTGGGTAATTGTCCCAATCACCCCTTTGACTCCTTTCTCTGTGTACCTAGGGCCATGACAAATTCCCAAACACAGATATATCCCTGAACACATCAAAGATTGTGAATGACAGACAAATATCTTGTGCACACTAGAAGGTAGCAGAAGGAACCAATATTATGTGCTAGATCCCAGCATTTTCACAAGTTCTGTCAGAATACTGGATGTGGTTGACCACTCTCCTCTGTATGAGTCATTCTTTTTGCAAATGAAAAAATATACCCAACACAATTTAGAGCAGAAAGATTCATTTTGGCTCAGTTTCAGTTGATGGTTGGTGGGTTTAAATGTAGAAACAGAATGGTGGAGGAAATTTTCTCAGGAAATCATGGCCAGAAAGCAAAGCAAGAAGAGAGGAGCTGGGATAGAGATAATCCCTTTCAGTTTATGCCCTCATGGCTCTCCTATTGTGGCCTGTCCACAACATCTAGAAGCACAGTCACCTGTTCATTAATCAGTAGATTAATCCATTGATAAGTAGAGCACCTCCATTTTCTAATCACCTTCCACACACATGAATACTTGAAGGAACATTTTAGATCTAAATTATAACATTTTAATCCTGGCCTCCAAAATACTCATGTCCACCTCATTATGCAAAACTATACTTTATCCATCTCCATGAATCACCATAGTATTAGCAGTTTCATCACTGTTGTAAAGTCAAGATTCAAAGGCTCCTCTGACACTCAAGGCAATCTCTTAGCTGCAATTTCCAATAAATATAAATATTACTTTAAGTATTGCCAAAATACCATGGCACAGGGTAAACCTTCCCATTCCAAACTGGAGAATTAGGTTGGCAGAAAGGAATTGGAACAAATTCAGACTGAAACCACCCAGGGAAAATGTTATAACCCCTAGTGTTATGTCCAGAACAGGGCAAGTTCTAATAAAATGTACAGTGGACCTTTGAGTTAAACAACTTGAGTTACAACCAGAATGTTAGTTGTAACTAATGAACAAGGTCTTGAGTTATGACCTGAATACTGGCCACTTGTGTTTCCAGATGGTCTTGGATACCGATTTAACCCTTAAAGAGTTTTTGAAGGAACATTACAACATCCTTTCCTGTGTGGAGTTGAGAATAAATGAGAAGAAATACATATGGCCAACAAGTATATGAAAACATCTTCAACATCATTAGCCTTTAGGGAAAAACAAATTAAAACTACCTTGAAATTTTATCTCTGCCCAGTCAGAATATGTATCACCAAGAATACTGAAAATAATGCTGCTGAGGAGCTGGGGAAAATTGACTATAGAAAACATTATGGTGATTTCTCAAAACACTAAAAGGTAATATCATTTGTTCTGGATGCAAAAGTTTTATTATACAATATTCTCAAATTCATTAAAGACTGCATTCTAGAGTGATTCTTTCATACCCATGTTTATGTCCATGCAATTAACAATATATAAACCATGGGGAAAGCCTAGATGCCTGTCAAAATTTGAATGGATAAAGAAAATGGGAAGATAGAGAGATACATGAATATAATTCAGCTGTAAAAAAACCTGAAATCACGTCCTTTACAGGAAAATGGATGGACCTGGATAACATGTTAAGCAAAACAAGCTAAAATAAAAAGTTGAAAATTTTGTTTTCTTTTTTTAATTTTTAAATTAATTTTATTGGTACATTTTAGGTATACAGTTCGTTTACATGTATCATTGGGTGTTTGTACCTGTACATAATATATCTTGGTTCTTATTTTTTCCCTATTACCTATGTGCCCTCCACCCTCTCCACCCTTCCCTATTTACATAGATTTCATTTCCATTTTTTTTCTTTTCTCATAGTTTTTCCTTTCCCTCTTTTCCTTTCCCCTTCCCCTCCCTTCACTCCTT
>NW_004624852.1:6435892-6448993 GCF_000247695.1 Heterocephalus glaber | reverse complement strand
GGCCTCCTTCAAGGTGTGTCTCTGCTGTCACAATAGACAATGTGGGTGGTAGTGTGCAGTTATAAGTCAATGAGTCTCTGTAAGCTAGTCCCAGACCCATGAGATTCAGGCAGATTTCTGGTTGCAAGTCCCAAGTTGAGCTCCCTGTCCTCCTGCAGGGTTGCACTCTGCAAGTTTCTACTGCAGGTTTCAGCTGCCTTTCCCCTGAAGAAAGTCCAGGTTCCAATGGGAGCTGATGATCCCTCCAACTTACCAATCACGGTGGCCTGGTGTGCCTTTATTGCAGAGATTCCCTTCACTTTTCCAGTGGGCTTGTTTTCATCAAGGAGCCTGAGACAGGCACTCTCTCTGTTGTTCACTTGTGGAGCTGAGGACATTGGCTTTTATGTCCCCCTGTGCCTCTGCAGTGTGTAACCAAGTAGCTGCACAGCCAAAAGGCCAGAGGTCGGTGTGTGGGGGGGAATTTTGTTGGAGGCACCTGTGTGGCCAAGCCATCAGCTGGTGGGCCTGCCTGGGAGTGTCCTCCTCACTCTGTCCTGGTGGCTAGTGGCAAGCTGGTGGAGCAAGCCGGAGCAAGCAGGTCCGGGTCAGCCTGCAATCACTTGGCCCCACTCGGTCTCACCTGGTTCCATTCAGCCCAGCTGTCAGCTGGTGGACCTGCCCAGGGGAGTATTCCTCACCCTGTCCTGGTGGCTGGTGGCAAGCTGGTGGAGCAAGCCGGAGCCCATTTTTCCAAAATTAAAAAATTCTTCTATAAAATAAATCCCATAAAATGAAAGTAGAAGAAATAATTTGGAAGGAACACTTTGTGAATTACACACCCAGAAAATATCAATATCTAGAATAATACAGAGCACTGAATAATCAGCAATAAAAAAGCTATACTAACTTGGGGCAATGACTGAAATGGGAGCTTTACCAAAAATGGTATAACAAAGATGACAAATAAGCATGAGACATAGTGTTCATCATCATTACCCATTCATGATACTAAAAATTAAATCTCAGATAAGATACTATGACATTTATTAGAATGACAAAAATATATTTTGAATGGTGACAAAACCAACTACTGATGAGATTGTAGAACAAATACAACTTCCACCTATCACATGTAGAATTGGAATCAAGTATACCCACTCTAAAAGGGTTAGATAGTTGGTTATAAAATTCAATATATGCTTGCTATGTAACTCAGTGATTCTAGTTCTGAGATTTTACCTGGAAATGAAAACTTACATTAATACAAAAGTATGCACAAATTTTCTATTAAAAAAATCACAAAAAACGCAAAAAATTAAATCAATGCAAATTTCCATTAATTTGTGAATATCTTAAAACTATATATAAATACATATATAGTACAGTTTTTCAAATATATAAACATACTCTATTATGGAACATTAGTGAGGAAGTAAAATTTAAAAACATTTAATTCACAGAACATCTTTGGATGAATCTCAGATAAAATACACTGAGTGAAAGAAATCAATATGGTGGTACTTATGGAAAGACAAACCTTTAGCAATGTGCATGTCAATGATTGCCAGAGATTATAATTAGGAGAAAATTATGACTAAGTATGATGGTTTATCAACCTCTGTAACCTGAAGTCTTTACTTTTAAACATCTTCTCTAGTTGGAACAATGAAAAATTTCTCCAGAAATTGCCAAATAACCTTTGGGAAAAGTAACGTTATGTGAAGTTAAAATAAACTCCTGCCAAGGCCAGCATGAACTACATGGAGATACCCTATCAGGAAAAGCCAAAAACCAAACTAAAACAAAACAAGCAAATGAACAAAAACAAAAATTAAAAAAATCCTTTCTGCTATCACGGGGAAGAATGAGGGAAATTTCTATGATGATGTAACTGTCCTGTTTCTTACTTGATGTGATAATTGTACATTTACAAATGTGTAACCATTTATACAATTGTATACAAAAAGAAATAAACAGAATGAGGTGATATTTTCATTTTCTAATTTACAGAAGGGACAATGGAGGACTATATAAGAAATTTATTTTATTGGCAATATCAGGATCAATACTCAGTTCTGTTTGACTATATCATAATGTACTAGCTTATTGCTTACTCACACACACCTCAGTGTTCTTGATACAGGGATTTAATCAATGCTATAGTTTGACTGTGTCAAATGCCCGCTGAAGATATCCTGGATCTGACATAGTAGAAATAGACAGACTTAATGCTATTCTTTTGGATGAAGATTTGTAAACTTCATACCCTTTGAAATACATCAAAAAATGATCTGTGAATTAGTTTTTGATGGGAGGTCTGGGGAGAACTCCCAATCCAGGCTGAGATAAGGATTTGTTGAAAAGGTGAAACTTAGGAGACAAGTGAGATGTAACAGAAGGTCATTTTTCAGGAGCTATAAATGGTAAAGTTTTAGGGAATTAAATCATCTGTCTGTTATAGTGCAGAGTAGGCAGAAAATTAGGGTAGTCACAGAGGCTCAAATTAAGGAGCAGAGGTCTATTTTATAATTTGGAATGGTATTGAGGCTGTAAAACATTCCTATAAAGATTTTCATGTGAATATTTTTTGAATAGTTAAAATGTATCACTATAGTAAACCCAGGTACATTTTTTTTGAAATAATGTGATATCTGAAATCATAGAAATGGTTGTAACACCTCTGCATCATTGTACAAGTAGCTACACTTTCTGGGGTATGTATTCATCTGTGAATACATATTTCATCTGAGCTCTCTTTACTTTTTCTTTTGGATATTCAACCTATTGAATCAGTTTAGTATTTTATTTTATGAATGAAATATCACTTTATATCAATTATAAATTCCCTTTTTTTAAAGACAGGGTCTTGCTATATAGCTCAAGCTGGTCTTAAACTAACTATGTAGCCCAGGGTGGCCACTAACTCATGGCAATGCTCTTACCTTAGCCTTCTGGTGGCTTGGATTACATGAGGGTTCCACCACAAGTGGTTAATTGTAAATTATCTTTTGTATCTTTGTTGTAATATTAAAGAAGTTTAATGCTTTCTTACATTAACACTGGCCTTTAGTCATAGAAGCTCTTAAAATTTTGTTGGTTCTGATTGTACCTCATTTTATATCTTTACCTTTAATTAGTTATTAGCTATACTCTCATCATGTTTCTCTAAGTCCTGAAATTTTATACTTTCATTCTTGTTAAAGTGACTTTTTCAGTGGTCATTTTCCTTTTATTTACTTTCCACTCACTACATGCCAACAGAGACTATCATAAGGTTTTTGTAATGAATCATGCTCAAGTTCAGATACTTTTATTTGTTTCTATGTAATTTTTGCCAAGAACTTGATCAACCCAATATGACATACTCAGTATTTTAAGAACTCACGCTAATATACTTTTACTATATTTGAAATAATTTTATTTCTCAATTTAAATTGACACCTGTTTATATTTCTTTAGTTAACTTGATTTTCCTTTCTTATACTTGATAATAGTAGACAAAAGAAGGATGTGAAGTTATAAATAGTTTTAAAATTTGTGACAGCCATAGACTGATGGTTTTGAGGTGAGGAATCCTGTTAGCAATGAAGAGCAGTTTCCCCCTTTGGGCTAGAAGTTCTTGCAACAAGTCTTGAGATGTTATTCCAAGAAGGCTCAGCCAATGACTGAGCATGAAAGATAATCAATTATGAATTCTCTAACAAGGACTTTTTGTTCAATTTTCCTCATTTGTTTGGCCAAGAAGTCAGATATACATGATTATCTGAAAGTTTTCCTGTCAAGATATGTTCCTTCTATTCCTTTCATAAAAGTCAGATGAGCATTTCAGCTAAAAGCTTCCATGACCTTTAAGGTTCATATACAGCAAACCAAAGAAGTTTCATGATCTATTAGTTCCATGTCAGCATCTACTGTGTTGAAGTTCTTACTGTCATAGAGCTAATCTTGAAAGTTTGGTATTAATGGAAATTGTAAGGAAAATTAATATTTTAAGAAACAAGAGTAAGAAGACTTTATTGAGAAAGATGAATACAAAGAGCCTCACCATTCAAGCCCAGAAACTATACAGTTAAGTATCTCATGAGAATAATTTTGATTTGAATTCAATGACAGTGAACCTAATAATCCAATGGGATATGAGCCTGCTCCTGTAGCATCCAAAGTTGCCAATAAAATGTAATGTGGACTTAGGAACAATTAACAACCTTTCTGCTTTTAAGAAAATTTCATGAGAATGACTTAAAATATATTGTTAACACATCTTATGTAGGTGGCTTAATAGTTACAAAAAGTGTTCAGAGAAATTTGAGACTTTGTAATTGATATCAGTTAAATAGTATCAGATACTTGCAATTTTGTCATATGCTGGGAAATACTGAATACCCTGTATCACTTATATTATCACTATAATAAAATGTATTTACCTCTTCCAAGAAAATACCTGGAATGGAAATAGCAGGATCAAATCAGATTTGTTTTTGTAGTTTGAAAGGAATAAATTTTTATTAATATATGTTTACAGCACATAATGAATATATTCATTGAGGTAAGTGGTATATGTACATGACACATCTTAATTTTACATCTTCTTGCACTTCACTCCCCTTTCCCAACTTCTCTTAGTTTCTTTAACATTCTCCATAGGTCTATCTCTCTATTTCCTATTGTCAATCTTTTATTTTGCTGTTTGATATATCTGTACTTTGGGTTTGTCATATAAGAGATACCACACAAGTTTAAGCATATGTGTCTGATTTATTTTTCTTAATATTATGGATTCAGTGTGCAACCACTTTTCTACAAATCACTCAATTGTATCTTTTATAGCACAGTTGTACTTGCTTGGATGTAAAACTGAATTTTTTAATCTATTCATCTGTTCATAGACATATAGGTAATTTCCCTGATTTAGTTATTATGAATTTGCTGCTATAAATATGGTTATGTATGTATCACCGTAATATGCTATCTTTAACTCTTTCAGGAAGACACCTAGAAGGGAAATAACAAAGTCAAATAGAATTGATATTTTTAGTTTTATGAAAAATATCTATGCTAATTTCCACAGTGGTTGTACTCGTATCCATTCACCCCAATAATGTAGAATGCTTCCTTTTTTTCCATGCAGCCTTGCTAGAATTTGATAATTAATTTTTTGATGATTGCCTTTACTTTCATGGAGTAAAATGCAGTCTCCGTATTGTTTTAAGTGCACTTCTGTAATGACCAGTGATATTAAACAAGTTTTCACATATTTATGTTCCATTTGTACTTTTTCTGAAAAGTGTCTAGTCATTTCAGTTGCCCACTATTTTTATTGGCCTCTTATTCTAGTGTGTCTATATTTTTTAGTTCTTTGTATATTCTATATATTAATATTTTATCAAAAGTGTAGCTGGAAATTTTTTCCAATTCTTTAGGTTTTTCTCTCATTATGTTGAAGACATATTTTGTGATGCAAAAGATTTTTAATTTAACATCTTATTTGTTGATTCTTGATGTTATTTCTTGTACAATTGGTACTCTGTTCAGAAAGTCCTTGCCTAGAGCTATGGTTTCAAGAGCATTGCCTACTTCATTTTTCAGCAGGTTAAATGTTTCTTAAAATATTTAGAACATTGAAACATTTGGATTTTGGTTTAGAACATGGTGAGAGATATGGGTCTAACTTCAATTTTCTTCATACAGATAGCGACGTTTCACAGCATTTTTTGCGATCATTCCACCAGTATAGGTTTTTGGACTCTTTCTGAAAAACCAATGGCTCAATGTAGCTGGGATCATTTCTGCATAGTCTATTCTATTCCATTGGTCCACATGTCTTTTTTGGACAGTACCATGCTATTTTTATCACTGTGGGTTTTTAATAGAACTTGAAATCTGAGATTGTTGTTCCTCTTGCTTTGCTCTTCTTACCCAGAACTACATTTTCTATTCTATTTTTCTTTTTTGTACCAGGAATCAGATGTCAGGGCCTTGAACTTGTCAGGCAGGTGCTGCACCACTGAGCTAAACCCCTGCCCCTTACTTTTCCTATTCTTTGTCTCTTTTTGTTTCATATGAATTTTAGGATTACTTTCTTTGGTTCTGTAATGAATATTTTTGGTACTTTGAATTGAATTGCATTAAATCTGTATACAAGTTTTGCAAGTATAGCTACTTTCATAATGTTGGTTCTGCTTATCCAGGGATAGGAGATATCTTTCCATTTTGTAATATACACTGAAATCTCCCTTTTCAGAGTACTGTAGTTTTTATTCTAGAGGTCTTTCACCTGTTTGGTTATGACAATACTTCAGTATTTAATTTTGTTTGCTATTATTGTGAATGATACTGTTTTCTTTTTCTGTAGGTTCATTTGTGGTGTACAGAAATTATATTGAATTTTTCATGTAGATTTTCAATGCTTCTAAATTGCTGAATGTGGTTATTAATTATTGGAGTCTTTAGGTAGAAATTTTTGTGTTTCTATGTAAAGGATCATGCTATCTACAACTAGCGATAATTTCACTTATACACTTATATGTTGCTCATTGTATATTTATTTATAATATATATTATATTATTTCTCACTCTTTTCTAATTACTGTGGCTAATGTTTTAAGAACTATATTGAACGCTAGTAGGGATAGTGGATATTTATGTATTTTTCCTGTAAATGGAAAGCTTCCAGTTTTTCTTTATTTATATTGACAGTTTTTTTCATAATTGGCTTTTATCGATTGTGAAAGGTCTTTTCCATACCTATTTTGTCAGAGCTTTTATCATGATTGCATGTTGGATTTTATCAAAGGTTTTATCTTGGTCTGTTGAGAAGATCATAAGATTTTTTTTTTAGTCTTGCTTCTCTTAATGTGATGTGTTGCATTTATTGTTTTGCGTGTTGAACCATCTTTGTATTTTTCAGATGCACCTTACTTGGTCATGCTATGTGATTCTTTGATCATTTGTTTTATTCTGTTTGCTAGTGTCTGGTTGAGGATTTTTGAACTTATGTTCATTGAAGAATTAGCCTGTGATTCTCTTCTGTAGTTGTGTCCTTCTCTGGTTTTGGAAGCAGTGTAAAGCTAACTTTCAGGAATGTGTTTGGAAATATTCTTTTTCTTTCAATTTCATTAAAGATTTTGAGGTGAATTGGCATTATATCCTTCATGAAGGTCTTGTGGAATTCAGCAGTGCATCCATCAAGTCCTGGATTTTTCACAGTTGGTAGGTTTTACTTTAGTGCTTCAATTTCATTATCAGTCATTGGATTGCGCAGAATTTTTACATCTTATTCCAGTTTTGATAATTCATATGTGTCTATTTTTTTTTATTTCTTCTACATTCTCTAATTTGTTTGAGTACAATTTTTCATATGGTATTCATTGTGATTTTTCCTTTTATGTTTCTCATTACTTTGATGTGGGTATTCAATTCTCGCTTTTAGTAAATTTGCCTAAATATTTGTCTATTTTGGATATTCTTTTGAAGTACTAGCTCATTGATTTGTTCATTGTTTTTATTGAATTTTTAATTTTATTAATTTCTGTTCTGGTCATCATGATTTCCCTACTTGTACTATATTTGGATTTGTACTTTTTTTGATTTTGAGGTTCATCATTAGGTTGTTTCTTTGAGATCACTCTGTTTTTCTAATATTAGAATTCACAGCAATACATTTTTCTTTTAATATTAATTTCATTTTTTCACATAGATTCTGGTATCTTGTATTGGCATTATTGTTTTATTCTAGAAACTATTTAATTCCTGCCTCGATTTATTCTGTGACACATTGTGTTTTCAGGAGTGTTTTAATGTTCAGTTTTATTAAAATTTCTGTGGTTGCTTTTGCAATTGATTTTTAGTTTCAGTGTGATATGTTCTGATAGGATAGTTGGGATGATTATATTTCTTTTGTATTTATTTAATCAAGTTTTATGTACTAGTATATGGTGTGTGTTAGAGAAAGTTTCATATGCTGCTCTGAAAAGTGTGTATTCTGTTGTGGGAGGATAAGACACTTTGTAGATATTTGTTAATTCAATATATCTAAAGATGTGGTTTAGCTCTGATATTTCTTTGTTAGTTTTTTATTTAGTTGAAATGTCTTTTCATGAAAGTTAGTATTGACATTAAACTGTATGATAATGTTGGTGGTTATGATCTGGGGTGCTCAGCCTCAATATATGATGCATATATATTTATGATTGTTATCTCTTCCTGTTGAATTGTTCTCTTTCCTAACATGATGTAATCTTTGCTGCTTCTTATCAGTTTTGACTTGAAGTTTATTTTATCTGAGAATAAAATTGCTACCCCTGCTTGCTTTCTGGATCTTGCTGCATGCAAGATAGTTTTTAATTCTTTGAATTTTGTCTATGAATTTCTTTCTGGATTAAGATGTTTCTTGAAAACAAAAAACTTTTGGATTCTGCCTATTATTCCTTCTGCAAATCTGTGTCTTTTAAGTGAGGAGTTGACACCATTTTCATTGAGAATTATTACAGAAAAGTATTGAGTGTTTCTTGTTATTATATTCTGTTTCTGTTGTTGGCTCTGTAGTTTTTCCTTTTTTGTTTAACAACTTACCTTGCCTAATGTGTACATTCCAACTGACTTTTTGGCTTCCTTGAATTCATTGTCTCCAAAAGGGGTTATTCTTGAGTATTTTTTAAGTGCTAGTTTGGCATTTTTGTATCTCTTGAAATGTTCTATGTCAGAGAATATTTTTTATTTGTCCCTTGGCAGGATGCATTAGTCTGGTTTGGAAGTTGTTTTCTTTTATAACTTGAAACACTTCACTCAAAGCTCTCTTTGCCTTTAAAGATTGGGTTGAGAAGTCTTTATAATCCTAATGGGTATCACTGTATACATAATTATTTTCCTTTTATATGAAAGCTTATAAAATTTGTCTTTTATTTTGACATCTGGAATTTTGACTATTCATGTGTTTGGAAGCTTCATTTTTCATCATAGTTATTTGGTGTTGTGTAGGCCCAGACAAATGGATGTTGATTTCTTTCCTCATACTTGGAAGATATTCTGCTATAATTTGTATAAATTAAATGTTTATTCCATGTGTATTATGTTTGAATTACTCCTTAACTCCAAGCATTCTTAGGTTAATCTACTTAACATCATGTAGTAGTTGTTGAATGAATTTTTCTTGATCTCATCATTTGTCATGAATTTTCATTTTTCCTTGATTTCTGAAACATTGTCTTTAGATTGTTTCTGCTCTTCCTGAATTCTGTCAAATTCTTTATCTGTCAGATTTCTGTTCGTCACCTTCTTATGGAGACTCTATCATAGGTAAAATTGTCATTCACATTTTGAACTTTTTTGAAGGCTTTTCTCATTTTTGTTTCTCCCACAGCCACATTGGTCAGTTTGTATGTTAGTGCCACTACTTTTTGGTTTATTTCCACTTTGAAAGCACCAAGGTTCTTTACTTCTTCTTTAATCATTTTTTATAGTTATGCTATCTGGTGTTTACTTTCCTGTCCATTTGTGCCTCTTGAATCTGGTTTGGGGGAGTTGGGATTCTTTAGGTGAATTTTATTGTCTTGTTTTTTATATTCCTTTTTTGGGCTTAGAGTTGTGGTCAGCTAACATGAAAAGAGTTATTGATTGATATGAGGATATTGTTAGTTAGATTAAGTTTTCCGGTAGTATATTATTGGATTTATTTGTCCACACATATTATCTTCTTTTTCAATCTATTCAATTTACTTGGTTTTGGCCCTTTCAGTCTGAAAAGTGAATATTTCTTCTGGTTATAACAGTGTTAATGGAACCAATGAGATATTAGTCATGAACATTGATATTTGTTTTGATAATTTCACCCTTTTGTCAAAAACATTTACAAACTATATTGTACTGGTAACTGTGTTTTATCTGGAATAGGATGGGGGAGCAGGTGGAGAGCAAGTGTAAAGGAAATGAGTGTTTCAGTGGGAAGAGTGGAAAGTAAGAGAACATCAATAGATAAAAATAGAAAGTCAGACTCTGTTGAAGTTATACCTAGGTTAAGTGCTGGTGTTGATGAGACTTAAGAGAGTATTTGCATATGCAGGAGGGGGTATGCAGATGAATGGAAATGTATTTCTAGATTATAGGAAGCTATGAGATTGTTGCTTTCCTGTTCATATATCTGTTTGTGGGCTGGGGATTTAGCTCAGTGGTGCTACCACCTGCCTCGCAAGTGCAACGTCCTGAGTTCAATCCCCTGTAGCAAATACATACATATACATATACATATATATACATATATATAAATATATATACATATATACATATACATGCATATAAATATATACATATATACACATATATGTATATATAAATATATATGCATATATAAATATATAATATATATCATAATATAATATAATAATATAATAATATAGTATAATATATAATAATATATAATATATATTTGTAATTTTGTTTGGCTCCACTATTCCATGTTTTGTTAAGGATTACATTGACATGCACTTTTAAATGGGTTTTGTAAATTCACAGCACCGATTAATTCTTATTCTTGAGTGCACTTATACTGTCTCTTGATAGATGGAGTGGAGGATGAGGAAAGCAAGTAGGCAGGATAATGAGCAGAGAGGAACAAAAAATAAGGAGGTGAGAAAATCAAAAGATAGGATGAAAGAAATAAGAAAAGCAGGAACAAGTCAAAGGGTAACCCTTGAAACTTAGAGTCTAATAATCAACAAATACCAGTAAAGATGAACCAGAAGAAAAGCATTCAAAACAGATACCAGTAATAGAAAGCATAAACATAACCAACCAGGATGATGTAAATCCCACAAACTAGCAAAGTTATATTATCACAATTACCAAATAGCAATAGAAATATAAGACAAAATCTTCACACAGTTGTTACAGCTTTAAGTCAGAGCTTCCACACAACTCCCTCTACACTGGCATAACCCTGCTTTAGGGTAGCCATGCAGTTTCATTTTTTTTGCCAGAAAATTGCCTGTCCAAATCCTTGATGATTGTTGCTTCCTCTTAAACATATATTTGTGTTTCTAGCTTCAGGCATGGCCTCTCATTCAGAATTCTCTGGATCTGAAAACCTTAATTTATTTGGGAGGTTAAATATCAAATACATTCCTTTATCTTTTCTGCTCAGGTTTTCTAGTATATGACCAAAAAGAAAAGTCTGTTTCAGCCTTGCCCACAGAAACAGCAGGATGGTGGTCACTCTCTCTGGACTCTAATGTGTCTTTCTCTAACTAGCCTCCTAAAAATATTGTGAAGCCAGTTTTTTCTTTCTTCTGTTGTTCTTTGCTAGGAGTTACTGGCTATCCTCCTGTGGGAGCTGCCAACAATTATAGGTAGGGAGCTAAATGTTACACATACAGCTCTCCCACTGTAAATGAAATGAATGGTGGATTATTATTATTATTACTATTTGGATTGGGATGTCACCTTCTCACCCTAAAATCATGTGCATGGATTCATGGCAATTCCATTTTACCCCATTCTAGAAATGTCTAACTTTACTATACCCAGTGGGGAGAGGAATGTCACTGAGTCTGTTCACTCTGCCAGGCCATTACTGAAAGGCTGGCTAGCTCCCTCTCAGACTGAATGCAAAGTCTGAGGTGAGGTTTGTGGTACTGTGATTGATGCAGGAGCAGTCCTGTTTCCCCTCTCAAACCCTTTGAACACTGAAATTATTCCAGCTGGATTAATTTTTCATTTTACCCTCCAATATCAGACATTTTATTGCCTCTGCTTCAGTGTAACTGCTTTTCTTCAGCAATGAGTGTTAGTGGAAAAAGCTTTAAGTTTTACTCGTTTATGATACTGGCTGGAGATTTGTCATAAATGGCTTTTGTCAGATTGAAACAAAGTACTATACTTATTTTTTCAATTTTTATCATGAGTAGATGTTGGATTTTGTCAAAGATATTTCTGCATCTATTGAGAACATTATGATTTTTTTATTACTTCTGTTTATGTGGTGAATTACATTTGTTGATATGTATATGTGAAATAATACTTAAATATTGGAAGAGTCTATTTGGTTGTGAGGTATGATGTTTTTAGTGATTAGTTATACTGTTTGGTAGTATCTTGTTGATGTTTTATGCATTTATGTTCCATAAAGGCATTGGCATATAGATTATTTTTATTTGAGTCCTCAACTTAGTTTGGAATCAAGGTAATTTTAGATTCCATGGTTGACTTGGTAGTATTCATTCCCCTTCAATTTCATGAATGTGTTGGAGGTGTATTAGCATTAGGTCTTACCAGAACTTCATATACAATTCAACAGTGATTTTATAAGGTCCTGGATTTTCATAGTTAGTAGATTTTTTCATACTGCCTCCATTTCATTGCCTATTATTGGATGGTTGTGGAATTTTATGTTTTTTCCCCGAATGGGACAATTTTTCCTCCAAGATACTGTTCCTGTAATTTACAAAAATCGCTACCAAGGAGACTGATTTCTGCATCTATGGTCTCAAGTTCTGAATAGTTACATTTTTTGGCTTTATTTTAATCAAAAACTTAAACCAAAATTCCATTACAATTTGATTCAGAGTCAGTTGCTGGACCTGCCATGGTATCTCTTATAGATGTCATATTCCAACTACAGCATAAACAGGTATCCATCACAACACCGGGCTACATGTATCTACTTTTAAACTAGAGAACATAACCAGCTATACTGCAAAATAAAAGGACAAGCTGGCACAGAGGAGGCTACAGGGTCAATGTACCACAGCTCCCACTGCAGAGTAGGAGGCCTCTGGGATAACCCACCACTGCTCCCAGCACAGAGGAGGTGAGCAGCATGGGTGCCAACAGCACCCCCCCCACACACCGTTGAAATGAGAAGTCACACAAACAAGCCTGAAAAGCAGACTTCCAAATCACCTACAGCAACCCAAAAGGGAAATGAGATGGAAGACTGATACTCAACCACCTTGACTTCCTGAACAGGCAACAAAAGAGGATCTGGGAAAAATGAAATCAGAAATAATTTCTCACATAACAGTAGAGATTGTGCCCATAGTGCAAGACATGATTAATAAATCTAGAGAGAACACAGATAAAAAAATAGAGGAGCTGAGGAACATAATGGAATCCCAACATAGGAAAAAA
>NW_004624852.1:6412090-6435377 GCF_000247695.1 Heterocephalus glaber | reverse complement strand
TGCTAACCCTCAAGGCAAGAAGAGCTTGGAGTGATGTATTTCAAGCCCTAAAGGAAAACAGCCTCCAACCCGGATTGATGTACCCTGCAAAACTACCTTTCAAAATTGATGGAGAAATAAGATTCTTTCATAACAAAGAGTGCCTTAGGAACTTCAGTAGTACCAAACCAGCATTCCAAAAAATTTTAGAGAAAATCCTAGGAAAAGATAATGGGGGTCACAACCCCAGGAAGCACCGCAGAATGAATTCAATGGGCACAACAAGAAATTAAAAGCAAAGGGGGAGAATCCCTAAAAAAAGTCATAACAAGGATAGGTCAGTACGTATCAGTTATAAACATCAATGTTAATGGTCTCAACTCACCAATCAAAAGAAATAGACTGGAAGAATGGGTCGAGAAGCAAGATCTAACAATATGCTGCATACAAGAAACACACTTAATTCAAAAAGAAACTTATAGACTGAAAGTTAAATTGTGAAAAACAATACTCCATGTGACAAAAAGCTGAAAAAAGCAGGATTAGCTATACTCTTTGCAGATCAAGTGGGTGTCAAACTAACACTGATTAAGAGAGACAAAGAAGGACACTACAGTCTTGTAAAGGGAAAAATGCAACAGCAAGAGATGACAATCATAAATATCTATGCACCAAACACTAGTGTACCCTACTATATAAAACAAATACTAATGGACATGAAAAATCATATAAGCAACAATACAATGTTGGGGGACCTCAATACCCCACTGTCAAAAATAGATCAAGTAGGGAAAAAAAAGCAATGGAATACTAGAACTCAATCAAACTCTTGAACAAATGGACTTAACAGATGTTGACAGAGTATTCCACCCCACAAAATGAGAATACACATTCTTTTCAGTTGTACATAGGTCATTTTCTGAAATAGACCACATACTTGATCTTAGACTATATTTAGGTAATTGCAAAGGAATTGAAGTTATCTCCTGTAAATTATCAGACCATAATGTGATGAAATTGGTGATTAATAGCAAAAGAAACTGCAAAAATTTCATAAATATTTGGAAATTGAACAACACACTTCTGAATAACCAATGGGTCACAGAGGAAATTAAAGAAGAAATCAGACAGTTCCTTCAATTAAATGACAATGACAATACAGCATATCGGAATCTATGGGACACAATGAAAGCAGTCTTACAAGGGAAATTCATAGTAGTGAATTAACCTGATGCTGAGCTTCAAGTTTCTAGAAAAGAAGAGCAGGACAAACCCAAAGCTCATACATGGGAGGAAATTATAAAGACCAGAGAAGAAATCAATTCAATGGAGACTAGGAGAATTATATAAAATAATGAAGCCAAGAGTAGCCTCTTCAAAAGAATCAACAAAATTGACAAACCCTCCACCAACCTTATCAGAAAAAGGAAAGAAAGTGCCCAAATTCATGCAATAAGGAATGAAAAGGATGAAATTACAATGGACCCAGTAGAAATCCAGAGGATCATTAATACCTACTTCCAGAACCTATATGCCAATTAGATGGAAAATACATAAGAAATGGACAGATTCCTAGGTACATATGAATTACCAAAGTAGAATGAAGAAGACCTAAAAATTCTAAATAACCCGATATCAATCAATGAAATTGAAAACGTAATTAAAAACTTACCAATTAAGAAAAGCTCATGTCTGTATGTCTTCACTGCTGAATTCTACAAGACATTTACAGAGGAACTACTGCCACTACTGTTTAAACTCTTCAATGAAATTGAAAGGGAAGCAATACTCCCAAATTCATTCCTGGAAGCAAGCATCACACTGATCCCCAAAGCAGAGAAAGACCCAACCAAAAAACAGAACTATAGGCCAATCACACTGATGAACATAGATGCAAAAATCCTTAATAAGATACTGGCAAATAGAATGCAGAAGATCGTCAAGAAGATCATACACTCTGACCATGTAGGATTTATCCCAGGGATGCAGGGATTGTTCAACATACCCAAATCAATCAATGTAATATACTATATCAATCGACCCAAGGACAAAAAACATATGATCATCTCAATAGATGCCAAAAAAAATTTGACAAAATCCAATATGCATTTATGATAAAAATCCTACAAAAAATTGGAATAGACCATCTCTACCTCAATCTGATAAAATCCATCTGTGAAAAACCAACAGCCAATATTATAATAAGTGTTCAAAAACTGAAATCCTTCACAACTAAAATCAGGAACAAGATAAGGAAGTGCACTATCACCACTCCTGGTCAATATAGATTTGGAAACATTAGCCATGGCAATTAGACATGAGAAAGAAAGAAAAGGAATGAAAATAGGAAATGAAGAAGTCAAATTGTCATTATTTGCAGATTAGATGATACTCTATACAGAAGAACCCAAGAACTCCACCAAATGTCTTCTAGACTTAATAACCAAATTCAGTAGATTAGCTGGATACAAGGTCAACACACAAAAGTCAATAGCTTTTCTCTACACCAAAAACTGTTGCACTGAGAGAGAAATACAGCAAACAATTCCTTTCACAATAGCATCCAAATAACTGAAATACCTAGGAATCAACCTAACAAAAGAAATCAAAGACTTGTTCTCTGAAAACTATAGCACTCTGAAAAGATAAATTGAAGAAGATGTCAGAAAATGGAAAAACATCCCTTGCTCCTGGGTAGGAAAGATCAACGTAGTGAAAATGGCCATACTTCCAAAACTGCTATATAGATTCAATGCAATTCCAACTGAGATTCCAGCAGAATAGTTCACAGACCTTGAGAAAACAATCCAAAATTTCATTTGAAACAATAAGAGACCCAGAATAGCAAAAGCAATTCTAGGTAACAGAGACATGGCAGGGGGTATCACAATCCCCAACCTGCAACTCTACTACAAAGCTACTGTGATAAAAACAGCATGGTACTGGCAAAGAAACAGACCTGAGGAGCAGTGGAACAGATTAGAAGATGCAGAAACAATGCCAGACACACTCATCCACTTCATCTTCAACAAAGGAGACAAATGCCCTCACTGGAGGAAAGATAGCCTCTTTAATAAATGGTGCTGGGAAAACTGGGTTTCAACTTGCCAAGGCTTAAAACTAGACTGTATATCTCTCACCTTGCACTCAACTAAATTCGAAATGGATTGAAGATCTAAATATTAAAATAGAAACACTAAACTGGCTGGCAGATTGTTTAGGAAGATCTCTTGAAGACATTGGTGTAGGAAAAGGTTTTATGAGCTAAACTTCAATTGCCCGTGAACTAGCACAAACAATCAACAAGTGGGATCTATTCTTACTAAAATGCTGCTTCAGAATAAGAGAAACCACCAACAGTGTGAAGAGATAACCCACAATGTGGGAAATATTTTACCGGCTGTCCCTCAGACAAAGGTCTACTATCTCAAATCTATAAAGAACTTAAAAAAATTAGACCTCCCCATTTTAAAGACCCAATCCAAAAATGGGCATCTGAAATGAACAGACATTTCTGAAAGAAGTAGAAATAGCAAATAAATATAAATAGCAAATAAATTCTGCTGGTGGGAATGTCGACTGTTGCAACCACTGTGGCAATCAGTTTGGAGATGCCTCAAAGAACTAGGACTGGAAGTCCCATTTGACCCAGCTATTCCCCTGCTGGGTATCTTCCCCAAAGAATTAAAAGAATCATACTACAGTGATATATGCACACCCATGTTCATAGCAGCACAATTTGTAATAGCTAAAACTTGGAAACAGCCCAAATGCCCATCAACTGGAGACTGGATATAGAAAATGCGGTTTTTTTTTATATAAAATGGAGTACTATTCAGCCATAAAAATGAGAAATTAAGACACATTTATTGCTAAATGTATGCACATTGAGGTGATGCTCTTAAGTGAAATAAATAGGACACTCCTGTAAATACTGAATAGTTTCTCCATTGTGAGAAACTGAAAGTGTAAACAAGGACTAAAAGTTATAATAGATAATGTGAAATAGGAAGAAAAGGGGCAAAGGGGAGTGGGAAGTGGAAGGGGTAGTTCAAAGGAAAGAAGGGAATGGAATTAATATGAGAAAATGAAAAAATGGAAACAAAATCTTTGTAAATAGAGAGGGATGGAGGGGTTGAAGGGAGGGCAGGTGAAGGGGGAAAATGTAAGAACCAAGAGAAATTATGTAAAGGTGCAGATTTCCAATGATGAATGTCATTACATTGTATACCTAAAATGTACCAATAAAATATTTTTTTTAAATTCCAGTACAATTCACATTTTTTTAAACCTAAGATATAAATATTTATTGACTTTTGAGAAAGAACTATATTTTTACAAGATGATTTTAGTTTCTTTATATTATATAATAGAGTTATATTATGAAAACTATAAATGGTATGTGTTTTTATAAATTTCATTTCCTTCCTAAAAAGTCTTTATTTTCATTTGAAATATAAGTATCAAAGTTTCTTAGTACTTATCTGATATTTTCCTTTATAGATACATATTTCTTCAGATAAAAATTATTTTTTAGAAAAGTTATCATGTTTCACTCTAAGGCTTTTCTTATTGTTAGATCTCCCCTAATTATAAAAAAAAGCTATTGTTTGGTTGTTTAATCTCTATTAGAAGTAGCCCAAAATTTATGTTTGGCATAATATATAGGTTCTTTGAAAGCAGTAGTTTACAGTTAAATAAGATAAAATGAAAACAAAACAAAAAGTTTAAACAAAGTTCTAAAAAAGGAATATACCTGGTAGATTTTTCCCAAAGAAGCTGAGTTATTTGGCCTTTGATTTTAAATATTTAATTTGTTCCTATAAACTTTGTCAATAAAAAACCAGTGTTTTTTTTTTTAAAGAAGCTGAGTTATATATTTAACTTTGGTTTTTATGACCCATTCCAATGTGAAACACCTATTCCTTGCTTCTATCCATTTTCCAATTCTCTCCTTTCTGTATGCTTTTAGTTCTGAAAGATATTTAGGTACAGTAAAACCTTAGATTGCAAGTAACTTATTCTGTGACTCTTCTGCAAGATGAACTAACTTTTCTAATAAATTTTAACTTGATAAGTGAGCGATGTCTTACAATATGATTAGTCCATGATGCTGAATGTCACACGATCAAAACTGAGACAATGGTACCTCTTTATCTTTCAGATTGTGGGTGCTCATTTTCCAACAGTAAGTGCTTATGGAGGATATCTTGTCTGCAGAGAAGAAGAAAAGTATGGAGGAATCCCTCCCTTCAAATGAGATTAAGGAAACATAGAAAACAGTGCAAAATTTTGTACAGAAGCACCACCCAAGTAAGATTGTAGAAGTGTAAGCAATAAATCTGTTTAATTACACTGTAATATCACATTTCCACAAAATCCTCAAAAGAACATACAAACAAGTGTCATTGGATAGATCTGTTAAATTTGCATGTAAAGTAAATTATTCCATTGAGCCAATAGACATCATGATTTCATTAGTGATAGTGAAAGTTATCCTACACAATAATCCTCCCCTCCATTGTCTCACTCATACTAGCTACAAAGGTTTACAAAGTGCAGAATAATTTATTTTTCTTTAGTAATTTGTGCTATGTTACAGTACTATAATCATTTTATATTAATAGTTTTGGGTTGGGGAACAAATTATCTGAGTTTCCATTATTTCTTGTGTGAAAATTCACATTGATATACAAGTGCTTTGGGTTACAAGCGAGTTTTTGTAACCAATTATGCTTGAAAACCAAGGTTTTACTGTACTGATAATAATCTTTTGTTGGACAAGTGGTTTGAAAATATTTTTCGAGATTTTATCTTACTTTCTCATTCTCTTCACTGGGTCTTTCACAAAGCAAAAGTTTTAGCTATACTGAGAAGAACTATATAAATTTTTGTCTCTTGGATTATGATATTATCATTATATTTAATAACTTTCTCATCAGACATAAAACTTGAGATTTATTTTTTAAGATTTTATTGCTTTCTATTTTATATTGAAGTGTATAATGTATTTGAATCAATCTTTGTAAAAGTTGCAAGACTTAGGTCAACTTTCTTTTTTTAATCAATATAGCTCTCCAATTCTACAAAATTCTTAACATTTCTGTGCATCTTTAATTGAATTGCTTCTGAAACTTTATTTTTTAAAATAAATATGTTACTATTGAATCTATTCATTGGTGTTCTACCCCATTACAATGACCTCTCTGCCATCTTTCTACCAGTGTCACAATAACTTAAATAGTGGAGCTATACAGAAGTCTTTACTATTGACTACAGTAATTTTTGCCACTATATTATTTCTAAGTTTGTGTTGGCTCTCTTAGTTCACGTAACTTTTCTTATAAATTTCAGAAGAAGCTTATCTATTTATATAAAATCTTTATTCATTTTGACAAGAATTTTAGTAAGCCTATATGCCAATTGGAGTAACAATATATTTCTTATAGTGAATCTTCTAATCCATGAATATGGTCTTTCCATTTATTCAGTTCTTTAACTTACTATTTAATAATTTTGAATTTTTAATTTTAGTTTATTAATTCTGTACATATTTTGCTCATTATACACCAAGTTTTTGATATTTTTCATTGATTATAAACTGTAATGAATTTTAAAATTCTGTTTCTAAATATGAAATTTTAGTATGTAAAAGTACAAGTGAAGTTTGCATAATGATCACTTACATTTGGCTTTTCTGGATTCACTTGTTTGTTCCAGTAGTTGTGTGTAAATTCCATTGGATATTTTAATATTGATAATCATATCACTTGCTAATAGGTATATTTTTCATTTCTAGTCTGTGTCTTTCTTTTATTTTTATTTACATAATTTATATTATTACAGAGAAGTTAACTTTAAGTATTATATTAAATATCTGTGGTAAAAGTGAATATTGTGGGCTTGTTCCCAATCAAAGTGAACATATATACCCTCATTCATCATTAAGTATGATGTTATTTGTAGGTTTTTAGTAAATGACCTTTATACCCTCTAGAAAATTCTCTTCTATTTTGAATATTTCACCATAAAATAGAATTGAGCCTTGTCAAATACTTTTCTATATCAATTTATATAATTATCTGCTTTATCTGTTTTGGTTTCTTCCCATGGTTGCTTATGTTAATTGTTTTCCAAAGTTTTTACCAGTCTTGCTTACCTAGTATTAATAATGTTTGTTCATGATCTGTAGTTCTTTTCATTCATAATTGAGTTTATTTTACCAGTATATTCTGATTGGTTTTGTTTAAGTTTATGAAAAACACTGGTTTGTAGTTTCTTTTTCTTTCTTGTATCTGTATTTCTGCTTTTGTTAAAAAAAAAACTGGGTAAAAATACTGGCCTTATGAAATGATTTGCAAACTATGTTCTTTTTCCAGGAAGAGATTGTGTAAGGTTGTGTTTAACAATTTAACTACTGAACAAAATTCCTCATTGAATTAATTTCTTTCAAATGGATTTTTATGCGATTATTATTTAGGAACTGAATTTCAGTAATATTATATGTTATACAGATTCTATTGAATTCTGCTAGAATTTGGTTCATGGGGATTTTTAAATTAAATTATCAAATTTAATAGTGTAAAATTTTTTAAATTGTTCCTTTGTTATAACTCTTGGAAGGTCAATATTTCTGTACACTTCAATCCTGATATTGGTGTGTGTGTTGGTATGTTTTAAATTGTGGCTTTAGTCACAACTGAGGCATACAATTTGGTTGTTTCCTCTTTGGTTCATTTTAAAGTAAGCAATTTCTCTACATTTACATTTTTATTTTAGTTTGGTAATTGATCTCTCATAATGTCAATTTTAAAATGCAAATGTGTAAAATGTACCACATTGTGCTTTTTTATTTTGTGTGATAATATTCAGGTTAATATTTTTAATAAGTAAAACTATACAAATGATTCAACACCTCAGTAACAGCTTATGTCATATTTTCCCATTATTGAAGATGATAAATTCTATCCTTTGGTTAATTTTGTCCCTGCTATATCTCTTTTATATAGGTGATTCTGGGAATGGAAACATTTCCAAGTGCAGCTTTTCTTATCTCACTTTTGAAAAATGATTCTTGTAGTTGTAATTGGACTGAGAATTCAGTAATATTTTATAATTCACCAAAGTTTTGAATCATCACACAACATTCACATATACTGTTGTTCTATTTTTCAGGTAATATCAGATAGAACTAGGATTAATTTTTCCTTCAGCCTCTTATTTGGGGGCATTTGACAACTTATTTACATTTTTTGAATGGTATCTTTCGTCTCTGCAATGGAAAACTGAGGAGTCTGTGCTGAAAGCCAGGAGATGATGTCCAAGGTAAAGATAAAAACTGGAACTGCTCCAAAGCAGAACGAGCCATCCTTTTTTTCTCTTTTATTTTATGGTGCTGCAACTCCAACCAGTGTGAGTCTTCTGTCTTAAGTAAATCACTTCAACCTCACTATGCAGATCCACTTTACTTGATCCAATTTAGTTGAGTTTTTCTTACTCAAGTTGAAAAAAATCATTTAACCATCACATGATAGAAAGAAAAAACAGATACTAGGAATGGGCCATTATTTGTTTATAATAACTATCTCCTGAGAAATAACTGGGCTCTATGAGAAATTATTTCTTCCAAGGTCAGCACACAGAAGATATTCTCATCATTTTCTACTAAGGTACATTTCTTAAAGGCTCCATCACTACATCACCAAGCTGAGAATCAAATCTCCAATACATGAAATTATGGTGGACAAACAACATCCAAACCATAGTACAATGCTTCAGTAATAAAAATGATTCCAACATGAGCAATTCCATTAATAATCAACTTCATATATATTCAAAGTAAACATTTTCTTTAGAAACAAAAAGCAGGTTATTATAGGCTGATAGCATACATTTTTCAGATTTAAATTATAACAAAATTAGTCAAACATGTGGATCATTATATATGAAAGATTTGTTGAAAGAATATATTTATTAATTAGGTGCTTATTTTCATTTAAAGGGAAATGATATAATTGGAATACTTTCTAAACCAATCACCTGGAGTTAATGAAGCTGCTATTTCTACTATTTTCAAAGTATGAAATGTTTAGATTTAAAAGCATGCAAGAAAATATATTCTAATATAAATGAAGATCTTCAACTACAAACAATTTTGTTCATCTTTTGTGAGAATAAACAGAAAGTACACAAAAGCATGGAGATTAATACACTCTAGAATGATCAAGAGGCTTCCAAAGAAATAACAGGAGAGAGCACTGCTCCCAGTGCAGAGGAGGTGAACAACTCCCAGAACCCAAGAGGAGGCTTCTGGGCCACCATAGCACTGCTCCCAGAGCAGAGGAGGTGAGCCACTCCAAGGCCCCAAGAGGAAGCTTCTGGACCACCATAGCACTGACCCAGCACAGAGGAGGTGAGCCACTCCCAGCACCCAAGAGGAGGCTTCTGGGCCTCCATAGCACTGCTCCCAGTGCAGAGGAGGTAAGCCACTCCCAGTGAAAAAGAGGAGGCCTCCAGGCCACCATAGGACCACTCCCAGTGCAGAGGAAGTGAGCCACGTGGGTGCCACCGGCCCCCCCACATCAAAATGAGAAGACATGTAAACAAGCCTCAAAAGCAGACTTCCAGATCACCTAATGCAACCCCAAAGGGAAATGCGATGGAACACTCTGATACTCAACCACATCGACTCCCTGAACTGGCAACAAAAGAGGATCTGGAAAAAATGAAATCAGAAATAATTTCTCATATAACAGCAGAGATTGTGCCTATAGTGCAAGACATGATTAATAAATGTAGAGAGGACACAGATAAAAAAATAGAGGAGGTGAGGAACATGATGGAATCCCAACATAGGAAAAAATGCAATCCATAAAACAGATGCAAACAGATTTCCAGGAGATTAAAAACTCCATTGAAAGCTTACACAATAGAATGAGCCAATGTGAAGACAGAATTTCAGTTATAGAAGGTAAGATTGCAATTAGTGACCCGGAAAAGAAAAATTGCTTTAAAACTGTAAGGGACCATGAGAAATCAATCCAGCAGCTGCTAGATGATGCAAAGAAGAATAACATATGACTGATTGGAGACAATGAAGAAGCAGGAGAGAGTGCAGCTGACATAAAAAAAAAAAAAACCTGTTCACAGAAGTTATGGCAGAAAATTTCCCAAGCAGGGGAAAAGAACTTGACATACAGATAAGTGAGGCATATAGGGCTCCAGCTAACCTTGATAAAAAAACAATCTACACATAGGCATGTAATAGTTAGGATTCCAGAAATCCAACAGAAGAACAAAATTCTACAAGCAATTAGAGAAAAGAAACAAATCACATACAAAGGAAAACTCATCAGAATCACAGCAGACTTCTCAACTCAAACCCACAAGGCAAGAAGAGCTTGGAGTGATGGATTTCAAGCCCTAAATGGAAACAGCCTCCAACCCAGATTGATGTACCCTGCAAAACTATCTTTCAAAATTGATGGAGAAATAAGATACTTTCATGACAATGAGCACTTTAGGAACTTCAGGAATACTAAACCAGCACTTCAAAAAATTTAGACAATACCCTAGGAAAAGACAATGAAGATCACAACCCCAGGAAGCCCAGCAGAATGTATCTGTTGGGCACAACAAGAAATTAAATGCAAAGGGGGAGAATCCAACAAAAAGGAATAGTCATGACAAGGATAAATTAATACATATCAGTTATAATCATCAACATTAATGGTCTCAATTCACCAATCAAAATAAATAGACTGGAAGAATGGGTCAAGAAGCAAAATCCAACAATATGCTGAATATAAGAAACACAATTCAAAAAGAAACTCATAGACTGAAGGTTAAAGAGTGAAAAACAATACTCCATGTGACAGGAACCCCCCAAAAAGCAGGAGTAGCTATACTCTTTGCAGATCAATTGGATTTCAAACCAAATTCTGAAAGACTTCTGGTCCCAAGAATTTCAGATAAGGGATAATCAACTTGTATGGACAAATCTATTGTGAACATGTGTTTTCATTCCTCTTAAGTAAAAACTGAAGAATAGAACTGTTGGTTCTTAACAGTAATACAAGAAATTTCTATATTTTTTTCCAAAATGGTTTTATCATTTTACATTCACATTAGCAGTATTCAAAAGTTCTAAATGGTTGACACCTAAACTGACCTCTGTTTTTTAAAACTTTTCACTTCATCTCCCTAATGAGTGCATAGTTCGATCTTGTTATTGTACTGATTAGTATTTTTCTGATTCTAGTGTTGCCCACCTTTCCTTGTGCTGTACTGACTATCATTTTCTTGTATCTACTTTTTAATTGGGTTGTCTACTAATGAGCTGTAAGAGTTCTTTATATATTCTGGTCATAGGTTATATGTATTATAAATATGGTCTGTTTAAGGACTACTTTTCATTTCTTAACCATGCCATTTAAAGTTCTAAATTTTGATGGAATCTCATTTATCAGCTTTTTTCTTTTATACATCATGTTTTTTTAATCCTAGGAAATTCTTGCCTACCTTAAATTCATGAACATTTTCCCTTATAATTACTTCTTAAAGTTTTATAGTTTTAGTCTTTCATATTTAGGTTCATAGATCCTTTCAAATTATTTTTATATATGGAAATAAAGGGTTGAGGTTAATTTTTTACATATTGAAAACAGACATTCTAGTACAATTAGCTGAAAACACTATCTTTTCCTCTACTCTTGAGTTGAATTTATGTTCTATAAAATGTTAATGTTAAATAATCTTTCAAAACTCATGGACTATATATGTGGGGTTCTATTTCTAGATTCTCTGTTTTATTCCAATGATCTATATGTCTTTCCTTACACCAACACTAGTTTGATTACTGTAGCTTTAGAGGAAGTCTTAAAATTAGGTAATAAATGTCTTCCAACACTTTTTGCTTTCTTTTCACTTTTCTAGGTCCTTTGTACTACTCCTACATAGCATTTATATTTCAATATCCTGTCCTTCATTTATAGCAAGACCTGAATTTTTATATATACCTTGTGTTTTATAATCCTGCAAAATTCAAATACATTTTCTAGAGATTTCTTAGTATTTTCTCTGTAGGTGATCATTTCATCTACATGTAAAGATTTTACTTCTACCTTGCCAATCCTATGCTAATTGTTTCTTTTTATTGGCAGACTATTTTGTTTTGTGTCTATGTTTCAAAGTTTAATGCTCAGATGAAGAATAGGCATATTTTCCCTTGTTCCCCACCTTAGGGAGAAACCATTGTATCTTTTCCATTCATATAAGGTGTTTTTGCTGGAAGTATGGAGTACACATCTTATCTGTTGAGAAGGACCTGTTCTACTTCTAGTCTCCTGATAGCTTTTAATATGAACAGCTCTAGATTTTAGTCTAGTACTTTTTCTGCAACTGATGACAGAATCACATGGCTTTTTCCTTTCCTCTGTTAAAATGATGACTTTTGGGGATGGATCTTCCAATGCTGAGCTAACACTGCCATCCCTATAATAAAACCACTTTCTACATACTGCCAGATCTGACTTCTAATAGTTTGTTTTGTTAAACAAATTTTTATCTATGTTCATACTTTTTCTTCTATTTTCTTTATCCAGTTTTAGGATTAGCACAATGTTGAGTTCCTCAAATGAGGGGAGAAATGTTCCTTCTTTTTTCTGCTTTAAATGTTTAATAAAATTCATCAGTTAAAATGTATATGAGCCTGTTGTTATCATATAGGTAGGTTTTCAAGCTAGGAATATACTTTCTTTAATAGGTGCTATTCAAATTTTATATTTCCTCCAGAGTCAGTCTCATTGATTTGTCTTCCAAGCCACATCTTAGAAGTTGTCAAATTTATTTCAAAAAAGATTTCTGTAATATGCTTTCTATATCCTTTTAAATTCTGTAGAATCTGTGGTAATGTCCTCTAAGTTTTGAAACTGTAATTTAAAAAATGTATAATTGATATTGTGTAATAGGAAGAAAAGTTCTAAAGGAGTAGGGGAAGTGGTAGGGATAAGGGAAAGGAAAGGAGGGAAAAGGAAAAATATGAGAAAAGGAAAAAAATGGAAACAAATCTTTGCAAATAGGGAAGGGTGGAGGCAATGAAGGGAAGGCAGGGGAAGGGGAAAAAATAAGAACAAAGATACATAATGTAAAAGTACAAGATCCCAATGATATATGTAATTGTATTTTATTCCTAAAATGTACCAATAAACTTAATGGACAAAAAGAAATAATAGGAGAAATTCTTTAAAAATTCCTAGAATTAAATGGCAATGGAAACAAAACTTTTTATAATCTGTTTGACATATTGAAAAGAGTTTTAAGGAGGAGATTTATAGCTATTAGTGCATACATTAGAAAAACAGAGTAATCCCAAATAACAAACCAAAGATTTATCTCAAGTTCCTAGAAAAAGAACAAACCAAATTTAAAAAGCAGTGAAAGGAAAAAAATAATAATGATCAGAGCAGAAATTAGTGACATTGAAACTAAGGAAAAAATAATACAGAGAATCAATGGTACCCAGTGTTGGCCAATAAATGCATAAAAAATTCCTTGTCTTTAGCCATTAGATAAATGCAAATCAAACCTACCTTGATATATATTTTACCTCAGTCTCAAGAGAGCTACCATCAAAAAAGTAACAAATTTTGTGAGAATATGGAGAAATCTGAAACCTTCTGCATTGTTGATGGAAATGTAAACTAGTACAACAGCTATGTAGATAAGTATAGAGATTCCTCACAAAATATAAATTGATATTCCATTTGACCAAAATTTATCTCTCCTTGATATATTCCCCAAATAATTAAAGATATCGTACTGTAGTGATACATGAATATCCATTTTATAGCAATACAATTCATAACAGCTAGGATCTGGAAACAGCTTAGGTACTCAGTAATAGACAAATAGGTAAAGAAAATGTGGTACCTATACAGAGTGAAATATTTTTCAGCCATGAACAAAATAAAATTATATCATGTGAAGGAAAATGAGTGAAACTTTTCATCATATTTTTAAGTTAAATAATATAGACTTAAAATTAAATATCTCACTATTTCTCATATACTAAAAGCCTAAAATATAAATAAAGAGTAAAATAAATGAGAGATAGTAGGAAAAAGGCAGACTTTTTGGAGGTGAGGAAGATGATCAGAAAGAGTGGAGAAGATGTAGGTGAAAGGGTAGGAAAAGGGGCTAAGGAGATAAAAATTATCAATATATGTCACAAATATGTACCAGTGCCCTAGTATGAACATAAATATAGACTGAAAACATATTCTAATAAAAATAATACATATCACTGTAGAAATAAATTGAAGACATTATAAATTGGGAAGACCTTCCTTGTTCATGGTTCAGAAAAGCTAATATTGTGAAAATGGCCACATTACCAGAATCAATCTACAGATTTAAAAAGTCTTTATTAAAAATAAAAATAGTTCTACAATTCAAATATAATCAGGAAAGATCCAAAATAATCAAAAGAACAAAAATAGAAAATCTGGAAATACTAGAATACTAGACTTCAGCTATACTTACTACAAGGCCATATTAACAAAAACCCTACATGGTACTGGCACAAAAACAGACATATAGCTGTGAAAGAACCGATGACACAGAAACACCCTCATGTACCTTCTCCCATTTTATTTTTGACAAAGGGGGCAAAACCATGTGCCTCTTTAAAAAAATTGTGCTGAGAGCACTGGATATCTGGATTCAGAGAATTGAAATTAGTTTCCTATCACTTACTCATAGAAAAGTCAAAAGTACATGGATAAAAAATTAGATATAAAAGGAGAGACTTTGAAACTGTTAAAAGGAAATATGACTGGTATGGCTGAAGGCATAGTCACAGGCAATGTCTTCCTGAATATGACTAAAAATTCCAGAAAATTATATTGAGAATAACAAATAGGTTACAACAAATTGAAAAAGGCTTCTGCACTGCAAAGGAAATAATAAAAAGTGAGGAGACAACCCAATGAATGGGAGAGAAATCCTTGCTAGCTATTTTTCTGATAGAAGATTAATATTTAGAATATATAAAAAAACTCAAAGTAACTTTACCCCTAAAAATTACCCAATCAATTATTGAGCAAATTACCTGAGTAGATTTTTCTCAATGACTAAGTTTAAATTGTTGCAGTATGAAAATGCACAGAGAATGAAAATGATTACTCAGAGACAAAATTTAGTTCAATCACTGAGAATCCAAAGAAGCTACTTCTTCAGAATAAGAGAGAATCTAGGAAACAGCCTGGAGCTGAGACCTCTGCAGTTATTTATTTGTAACTCAAAGACATGAGAACAAGAACAAATATGTAGATGAAAAACATTTGTAACATATTGTATAGGAATTTGTCAGGAGACACGGAAAGAATATGATGCCTTATTATGTGACAGGTTTACCTAGTTTAAGCAATCTTACTGGGGCAGAAGGGAAACAATGACCAAAGTAAACATCTCTTTAAAAAACTCCTTTAAATACTACTGAATGTTGTCCTGAAGATCTTCTGTAAAGTTTAACCATGTATTTCAGGATTCCTGAAGTGTCATCTAGCAAATCCCTTCCTTCTTCACATTTACATCAAATGCTCCTTTGATCAGAGTCCCCCAACATCAACTGGCTAATAAATACATGAAAAAATGTCCACAACATCAGTTGTTGGAGAAATACAACGACAAATACTTTGATATTTTTTCTCATACCAGTCAGAAGGACCATCATCAAGAACATCTAAAATATTAAATGCTGATGAGCATATTGGGGAAAAAGAAACTCTCCTATTTTTTATGAAAATGTAAACTAGTGCAACCTCTATGAAAATAAGCATGGATATTCCCCCAAAACTAAACATAGAAATACCACATGATTCTTCTGAATCATTCCTAAGTACATTCTCTACAGAATTAAATACAGCACGCTGTAATGATAGATTCAGGGCCATGTTTAAAGATGCACAATTCACAATAGCTAAGCCTTGAAAACAGCCTATATTCTCATCATCAGAAGAGTGACAAAATATGATGTAAGTATACAAAAGAATATTTTCAGCCATAAAGAAAAATGAAATAATATCATTTACAGGATAATTAATGAAACTTGAAACCATTATATAAGTGAAATAAATAAGACACAAAAAGTTAAATATTGAATATTTCCTGTCTTATTGGGAATCTAAAATATACATACATACATACATACATACATACATACATACATATGGATAGATGGTAGGAAACATGAAAGCAGATAAATTGGAGATGAGGTAGGGAATTAGAGGGAGAATGGAAGTAAGGGACAGACGGGAAAGGGGTGAAAATGATAAAGACATGCTAGATGCCTGTACCAGTTCTCCAAAATAAACATTAACATTCTGTAATGCAAACATACAGGAATAAACTAAAGTAGTGAAATAATATTTGTACCCCCACAGTAATAAAATTGCTATGTGTAAATATAACCAAGTATGTACAGAGTGACCACACTGAAAATTATAAAATTCTGAGGAAATAAATAAAATATTTTACATATTAATGTAGAAGTACAGAATGCTCATAGATTAAAAGACCAATATCATAGACATTAATTCTCTCCATATGTTTATCATCATTCCTTTTAAATCATAAAAAATAATTTTTTAGAAATAGAATTTATTCTGAAAAAGGATGTAATGAAAAGCAAAGAAACTAGAACAGCTAAACTAATTTTGAAAAGAAGAATACAATAATACCTCAGTTCATGAATGCTTCCACTCATGAACATTTCATTTTGCAAACAAGAATTTGATAAAATTTTGTTTTCATTCACAAACTCCACATTGAAGGACAAACACAACTGTGGCCATCTGCACAAATGCAAACACAGCAATATTCCCCCGGGTAGTCTAATGAATTAAGTTCCTGAACTGAGGCACCACTGTCCATTAGGAAAAGCTAATCTGACTTCAAGATACACTAGATATTTAGAGTAATCTTTATTATAAAGTCTGGAGTATATAGTCAAAGAATAACCATATAGGTATTTGGGACAGAATAAAGAATCTAGAAACAGACCCACAAAACTTATGCTGAACTGATTTGACAAAGTTGAAAAGGCAACTCAACTTAGAAAGGATAAACTTTACACCAAATGGTAATGGAGAAATTTTATATGCATAGAGAAATTTGTACATATCACAAATTATAGAAGTTCGCTCATAGTTTATCACAGAGTTATATACAAAATGACAAGCTTTTATAGGAATACAGACAAAAGAAATGGCTCATGAAACTTGGAGATGAGTTGTTAAACTACCAGTAGCACTCTTTATAAATAAAAAGTAATGCACTGTATTTACTCAAAATTAAAATTTGCTTTGTAAAAATGGTATGAGTTTCAATGTATGCCTATAGTAAAAATCACCTAGTACTCCAAAATATGTATAATTTTAAATAATATTTAAAAATAAAACAATTCTGTCTTTGGGATGAAAAAAGCTATAGTCTCAGGAAATATTTGTAACTAGAATACATAGGATTCAAAACTCAAAACAAAAAAGGGGAGCAATCAGATATGAAAATGAGTAAAAGAAATGAAGACATATTTCAAAAAGATATTTCATATTTCATATTCACATGGCTAGAACTGTATAACAAGTTATCCAGAATCTTTAGTCTTTAACTATAAGTTAAAGGAACAATAAAATATCATTTTGCCCCTATAAGTATGGCTAAACTAAAAAAAAAAGAAGAGAAAACATCATGGCTGCTGAAGATCTAGAGAACCTAGATCTTTCATACATTGCAGGTATACCATAGAATATCATACTCACTGTAGCAAACATCATATAAAACTAAGCTCAGAATTGTCATTCAACCCAATATCTAGATTCTTGCACATTTATTTTAGAGAATTGAAATCTTAAATTCACACATATAATAAAAACTTTATAGTAGCATTCATAGTAGTTTTAGTATAAATGCTGCCAAATATCAAAACAGATTAGGAGCTGTCTGCTAATCATTCTGTTTGACACTGTGGAATACTACTCAACATTCAAAGGAACAGACTATTATTTTGCCATACCATGCTGTTTTTATCACTGCACCTTTATAGTATAAGTTGAAGTACAGGATTATGATGTTCCCTGTTATGCCCTTGTTGTTCAGCATTGCTATTATTATTCTAGGTTTCTTATGATTTCATATTAATTTTAAGATTGCTTTCTTCAGTACTCTAAGAAATGTTACTGATATTTTTATTGAGATTGTGTTAAATCTATATAACAGTATGTCGATTTTGACTATGTTGATTCTGCCTATCCAGGAACAGGGATTACATTTCCATCTTTCCAAAAGTGTTAGAGACATCAAATCACAGTGAGATATGCATACCCATGTTTATAGCAGTACAACTCATATTAACTAAATCTAGGAAATAGCCTATATATTTCTCAACAGATGAATGGATAAAGAAAATGTGGCATTTATATAAAATGGAGTACTACTCTGCCATAAAGGATAAACTTGAGTCATTTGTAGAAATATGGATGCATCTTGAGACCATAATGTTAAATAAAGTAAATCAGACATACACATTTAAATATCCCACAGTAACTTTTCCATGAAAAACTTAAAATATAAATACAGTATGAAATAAAAAGAGAAAAAGAAAAAAGTGTTTGCAATCCAGTATGGACAATGTATTTAAAAGTATGTCTTGATTTAGAACAATTGTTTTATGTGCTTTATATATTTTTTATCCCATTAGTCTGTTTTTTAAAGTGTATATATGATAATTAATTCTATAACATAAGATAAATGAATGATTCTGATTCTGGAAAAATGAAAAAGGAATGGAAGGAAGGAGAAAAACTTCAAATGTTTTATGTACATATACTAATTTCCTACAATGAATGTAATCATTATGTACTGAAAATGTATACTAATAAAAGTAAAAAAAGAGAACAGACTATGCATGCACAGAATAACTTGTATGACTGTGAAAAATATTATGCTGTGACTTTAAAAACAGCCACTATTTCAATCCCATATAGCGTGTGATAAGCTTTTATATAATATCTACAAAATAAAAACAGAATAGACAAACAAATTTGTTCTTCCGAAGACAGAATAGTGGAGAGACAATAGCTGCAAATGTAAATATAAAAGGTTTTCATGAGTAAAAACCTTTGTAATAATAGAATTTTTAGGTATCTTGATTGTTGTGCTGGTTAAACAAATTTACCCATATGATAGAATTATTGAAATACACACATTTATTTTATCAAAGTGAATTTCCTTTTTTGGTATTCTGTATTTATAGAAGATGTAATCATTGGGGGACACTAAGTGAAATCACTAAGAAATTTTAGACTATCTTTTAAACTACTTGTAAGTGTACAAGTATTTCAAAATAAAAATGTATACTAAAATATTGCTTGGACAGTATTTGAACACTATGATCAAGGTGATCAAGGTGATACTAGATGTACACATCAAACCCAAAAGTTGTTTTATTTCTTTGGCCCAACAATTGGGAGGCAGACACAAATTTCTGATCCAGAGTAGATGTTTGAACATAATCTGTAAAATATGGCACATACACGAGAGAATGCATTATCAGTTGTTTGAAGAAACACGTAGCACTTTATTCCAAAAATCAAATGATTACTTTCTCACTAAAACCCAGTTTAGTCACTCCTAATATTAATATAACTAAAATGTTTGACATTCATTGTAAACTTTTAGATTTACATAGCAAGTCTCAGGAATGGAAAAAATGTTACATGAGGAAAAGTTATTGGTAAAGCCAGATGGGTCCACTTTATTGATTGTCAACACCAATTAAATTGCAGAAATGTTTAAATTATTTTTTATCAAGTATTTTCAAAAACATGAGCAAAATCCTATACATGACAGCTATTTTTACAAAGCAAATACAAGTGTTTTATATTTTATTAAGTGCACCTTATACATGTTTGCATACATACTTCCTATGTATTGTCATGGTCTATACTTTGATGATTCTTCAAAATGAAACTTGTCAAATTCATGATACCTGATTTTGGTTAGCAGAAAAATATCAGAGTTCATTCTGTGATGATTCTGTGACCCCAGAATCGTGTGTTTCCAAGTTTGAAGGATAGCTGAGTGCAGTAGAGCAAACCTGTAATCCCAGCACTTTGGCAGACTGAGTCAGGAGGATAGTAGGTTGAACTTTTACCTGGGGCAAACTAGCAATTACCTTTCTCAATATAAAGAATAAAAACAAAGATAATAATAATAATAATTGAGATGTAGCTCAGTGAAATGGTTCTAGGTTCAATCCTTGTTACCACACATGCACAATAATAATGATAGAAAGTATTGAGGAAGTAAGACCAATTACTTTTAGATGAGTTTGATTTGGCAAGACTACAATTTCTTTTTTTTTTTAAATTAAGTTTATTGGTACATTTTAAGTATACATAATGATCACTTTTATCATAAGGAATTTGTACCTGTACATGATATATCTTGATTCATATTTTTTACCATCCCCCTACCCTCCCTTCAACTCCCTTTTCTCTCCTTATTTACAAAAGCTTTGTTTCCATTCTTTTCCTTTCTCTTGCATCCTTTCCCCTGCCCCCCTGCCTTGGTCCCCTACCCATTTTCTGTGAATGAGTGAGTGAATGAGAAGAAATAATGAACTTCAGCTAATGAAAATTTGATAATCTCTGTAAGAACAGCAGCTGTGAGGACAGTGAGACTCGGAGGTGTCAGCCAGCATCTTCCCCATGAGGTCTTCATGAGCCAGGGAATTCACAGACTTTTGGAAACAGTGGGTTTGCAGAACTGTGGCATATTGATCATCAAGAATACAGTTTCTTTAAACATCTTTTTTTTATGTCCTGGTATTTGCTTTGAAAAGCTACAGAATGTAAATAACTATCATATATATTCCTTTGTAGCTCTCAATATGACACCAACACTAGAATTAAAACAATCCAAAATTTTAAATCAATAAAATATTATCTTACTTTCTTGTCCCCCCTCCATATTGAATTGCCTAAATTAGACCAATTGTAGTTAGGAATTACTTAATCATTTCTTTTATATAATGTGAAGGATAACTACAAGAGCTCCCAATTTGTCAAAATTCCACAATGTGTGTAAAATCAGAAAGTAAATTTGCTCTTTCCCAGGCAAACTTTCAAGATTCTCCCAGCATATTTAATTAAATTATAAAATAAATTGATGTCTCTTTTATCCTGACCTGCAAACTAAACTACTTTCAGAAAATGGATAAAAGAGAACAGATTAGAGGTATGCAATGGCTATGACCAAAGTAGGAATTCAATTATGAATTGTATAATATAGTTGATAGCAGGCTTTCTTTTTCCATATGTAAAAATGCCTTTGCAATAAATTAATCTCATTCTAGGAAAATTAACCTTTTTTGTTAGAAAAGAGGAATTATGTTCAAAAAAGTAGAGGAAAACTTTGGCAATTTTACTTTTGGGCATAGATGATTAAAGTAAAAACAAGTGCTACTTGAATTCTTCTTAAAGAATGAAAGTGAATTAAAGCAAAAAACACTTTCTGAAATAAAAGCATGAGATTTTTATCTTAATCATGAGGTCTAGGATTTGCATTTAATTTATTTTGTAGCATGTTAACAGTATTTTTAAAGGTTAAAAATATATTTTCCCATTAGAATATCATAATCTCCTTGGGGACTGTATTGAATTTTATATACTGCCTTGCCCATATAAAGATGTCACTTTCCTTTTGTATGTATTAAGAATTAGTATTGCCTTTGGCAAGGAAGAAAATGGCTTCATTAATAGATCCTAGATACATAAGAATAATACAATTCCATGTGGAAGACTTTCAGGGTCTGAATAGCAGAGGTAACAATTAGCTTGTATATTCAAATGTGAGATATTGATTGTAGAATGAATTATTATTTTAAACCAAAATGTTGATTCATATGTAAATATTCTTATAAACAATTACTACAGGATAACCTTGTAAACATAAATACCTCATGGTGTTAACTAGTAGTATTTTCCACATAGATTCTGTGCCACTTGCTCTACAAATTATGGTTTAGCCTAATGAGAAGAATAATATAAATGACTATTTTTTGAAATATAAAGCTGGTAAATCTAACAAGATATTAGTATACTTTGCAAACATAACACTCTTTAAAAGAAACAAAGAAATAGTTCATTTTAAATTAGCAGTCTGAACATGATACAGTAGAGGCCACTGAATTAGAGATCTGACACACCCAAATAAATAATGCCAATCGTCTGGCAAATTATAACAATTTGTTCATTGATGCAGATTTATTAAATCTTAGTACATAATTTTAATAAGGTAATTTAATTTGTAATCAGAATAAGTTTTAACAAAATAGTGTTTGTGAAAGGATTTCAATCAGAGGAAGCTAAATGTTTATGTAAGATCATGCATGTAAAATATAAAAGCATATTTTTGTCTATTTTTATTACCAACCATATATTGACAGATCAAACACAAAGAATAACTTCCTCATATGGTATTTTATTACTTCTGTAATAATGTGTGCTTTATGTCTGAAAGTTGCTTTTTTCTAGTAATAACCTCTCTAAATTCAAAGCATGTCCTGTCTTTTGTGTTTTTTTATACAGTTTTGGTAATAAATTACAGTAGAACATATGAGACTTCCAAGAGTGCTAGAAGAATGTAAAATAATGTTTTGCTTAAGGACAAGAAAGAACCAAGATACATCATGTACAGGCCCAATACCCAGTGATAAATGTAAATGTGTTGTATACCTAAAATGTACCAATAAAATAATTTAAGGAAAAAATATTACAATAATTTCCATATTTAACAAAGATTGAGAATCTGTGTTATTTTATATGATAAAGATAAGTTTGTCTTGAAAGGAGCCATTAAAGACAACATATAAATGTGGGGAAAATGTGTGGAAATCATGATTATAAAAATAGAAGTAGCAAGTAAAATAATTTTAACTTGTCATTAGAATTTTTGAGGTAGTTTGACTAACCCTTGTGATGGATGTGACTATTGAAAATAAGTTCATATATGCTTTATGTAAGTAATGCCCTAATTAATTTGGGTTTATAACTATTAATATATGTGAAAGATTCTAATTAAACTACAACTGAAATTAGGGAAAGCCTAACAGAATCTTTCATTTGTGAAATGCAGGTATTGAACATCTCAAGTTATAAAGAACTGTCATAAATACTTTGGATACCTTGCATTTACTCCATCAAGTTCACTCCGTTGGTTTTTTTTTTTTTTTGTATTAAATTCTTTT
>NW_004624852.1:6374948-6389271 GCF_000247695.1 Heterocephalus glaber | reverse complement strand
ACCTCAAAGAACTATAACTAGAGGTCCCATTTGACCCAGCTATTCCCCTGCTGGGTATCTTCCCAAAAGAATTAAAAGAATCATACCACAGTGACATATGTGCACCCATGTTCATAGCGGCACAGTTTGTAATAGCTAAAGCTTGGAATCAGCCAAAGTGCCCATCAACTGGAAACTGGATAAAGAAAAATGCGGGTTTTTAAAAAATAAAATGGAGTACTAAGCAGCCATAAAAAATGAAAACCTAGAGTTATTTATAGCTAAATGGATGCATATCGAGGCCATTCTTAAGTGAAATAAATAGGACACACATGTGTCAATACTGAATAGTTTCTCTAGTGTGAGAAACTGATACTGTAAACAAGGGTTAAAATGATTAAAATGAAGAATTGATAATTTGAAATAGGAAAAAAGGTCCAAAGACAAAGGGGTGAAGGGAGAGGAAGCAGAAAGGAAAAGAGGGAGAGGAAAAAATATGAGAAAAGAAAAAAATAGAAATGAAATCTATGTAAATAGGGAAGGGTGGAGGGGGTGAAAGGCACACTGTTAATTTGGAAAAAAATAAGAACCAAGATATATCATGTACAGGTACAAACACCCAATGATAAATTTAAATGAATTGTATACCTAAAATGTACCAATAAAAGAACTAAAAAAAAATAAATAAATAAGATGAGACCATTTCCATCTCCACCAAGGCCATCCTAGGCAGGCACAGAACATTCCAGGTGATCACCCAATTGCAAAAGAAACAAATTTCCTTATATAAACACAAATTGGGCTCTAGCAGCAGTGAAAGTGAGGCTTTGATTGCAATATTCTATTGTGTGTGTGTGTGTGTGTTTGCTTTAGCTCATAACATTCTTTGCCACATTATAGGACTTTTTTCTTCTTATTGTTATATTTATTAAATAACAATGAAAATAACATTTATTTCATACAGATAATAGGCAGTGCATTTATAAAATCAATTTTTGATGTCAAGCATTGGAGATAAAATCTATCTGAAAGCTTATACAAACATTTTTTATGGAAATTTCAAGAGTCAAAAAGTGAAAAGAAATGTTGAGCTCAAGTAAATCAGATGCAGGTGTTGCAACTGGATTCTAGTACAAATTAAACACATAGACAATTGGCATATTTTATTGTAAACTAGAGCCCCCCACTTTGGCCACCTCTTTTCATCCCATAGGGGATGGTAAAAGGAAGGCCATTTTCAGAGGGAGCTGATGTGAGAAAGAGAAAGCTTTTTTTAAGCAAACCTCCTTTATTTGAACAAAGCAAATAACAAGCTTGCAAAGATGTCACCCAGCATGGGGAATATGATTTACTGAGCCAAAACATGGTTTTAATTTGCCAATTTGTCCCCATCCTCTGTGTCTAACATACTATCCAATTGGAACCAGGGAAAGTGTTGGTGAATTACAATAATTTGATAAGCTGAGGCTCTGAAACCTTGTATCCAGACATTTTTAAAAGATATTTTAAATCTTCAGTGAAATTGAATACTCCCAAATTAATTCCTAGAAGCAAGCATCGACTTGATCCCCAAAACAGAAAGATGCAACCGAAAAAGAGAACTACAGGCCAATCTCCCTACTGAACATAGACACAAAAATCCTCAATAAGATACTGGCACAGAGAATGCAGAAGATAATCAAGAAGATCATGCCCTCTGATGAAGTGGGATTAATCCCAGGAAAACGGGGATGGTTGAACATATGAAAAGCAATAAATGTAGTACACTATATTAACAGAATGAAGGACAAAAACCATATGACCATCCCAATAGATGCAGAAAAAGCATTCAGCAAAATCCAACACCCATTCATGATAAAAAAAACATGCAGAAAATTGAAATAGATTGTCTTTATCTCAACCTGATAAAAGTCATCTATGAAAAACCAACAGCTTACATCATATTAAATTGTCAACCCTGAAATCCTTCATGCTAAAATTAGGAACAAGATGAGGATATCCACTATCACCACTCCTGTTCAAAACAGTGGTGGAAACATTAGCCACAGCAATTAGACAAGAGAAAGAAATAGAAGGAATAAAGATAGGAAAAAAAGAAGTTAAACTGTCTTTATTTGCAGATGATGTGATACTCTATATAGAAGACACCAAGAAGTCCATCAAAAGTCTTCTAGACCTAATAACCAAATTCAGTAGAGTAGCTGGATACAAGGTCAACACACAACAATCAATAGCCTTCCTATACATAAACAAAAGACTCACTGCGAGAGTAATTGGAGAAACAATTCCTTTCATAATAGTATCCAAAGAAAAAAAGAAATACCTAGGAATCAATCTAAGGAAACAAATAAAAGACTTCTGCTCTGAAAACTACAGCACTCTGAAAAATGAGATCATAGAGGGTATCAGAAAATAGAAGGACAGCCATTGCTCTTTGGTAGGAAAACCAATATAGTGAAAATATCCATACTTCCAAAACTGCTATATAGATTCAATGCAATGACAATTGAAATTTTAACAGCATATTTCACAGAACTTGAGAAAATAGTGTAAAATTCATTTGGAATTAGCAGAGACCTAGAATAGTACAGGGCATCCTAGGCAACAAAGATAAAGAAGGGGGTATCACAATCCCCAACTTGAAACTATACTACAAAGCTACTGTGATAAAAACAGCATGGTACTGGCCAAGAAACAGACTAAAGGATCAATGAAAGAGAATATAAGATGCAGAAACAACTCCAGACACACTCAGCCACCTCATCTTCAACACAGGAGCCAAACACCCTCACATGAGGAAAGATAACCTCTCTAATAAATGGTGCTGGAAAAATTGGGTTTCAACTTGCCAAAGATTAAAACTATATCTCTATCTCACAACATGCACTAAACTAAAATCAAAATGGATTAAAGATCTAAATATTAAAACAGAAAAACTAATCCTGCTGGAAGAGAGGTTAGGTAGATCTCTTGAAGACATTGGCATAGGAAAAGACTTCATGAAGAAAACCAGTTGCATGTGAACTAGCAAAAAGAATCAACAAGTGGGATTTCATCTCATTAAAAACCTTCTGCACAGCAAGAGAAACCACCAATAGTGTGAAGAGACAACCCACAATGTGGAAAAAAGTTTCTACCAGCTTTTCCTCCAACAAAGGTCTACTATCTAGAATATGCAAATAACTTTAAAAAATCAGACCTCCCAAATTTCAAGACTCAATCAAAAAATGGGCATCTGAAATGAACAGACATTTTTCAGACAAAGAAGTAGAAACTGCAAATAAAACTGTGAAAATATGTTCACCATCACTGGTCATTTGAGAGATACAAATGAAAACAACACTGAGATTCCACCTCACCCCAGAAAGAATGGCTGCTATCCAGAAATCATCCAATAACTAATGCTGGTAAGGTTGTGGGGAAAAAGGGACACTTATCCACTTTTGTTGAGAGTGTACACGGGTACAGCCACTGTGGAAATCAGTATGGAGATTCTTCAGAGAACTAGGATTAGAGGTCCCATTTGACCCAGCTATTCCCCTGCTGCGTATCTTCCCAAAAGAATTAAAAGCATCATAACATAGGGATATATGCACACCCATGTTTATAGTGGCACAATTTGTAATAGCTAAATTTTGAAAACACCCCAAATGCCAATCGCCTGTGACTGGATAAGGAAGATGTGTTATTTTTTGTAAAGCGAAGTACTACTCAGTCATAAAGAATGAGAAACTAGAGATATTTGTGGCTAAATGGATATATATTGAGGCCATACACAAGTGAAATAAATAGGACACACGTGTGTAAATGCCAAATAGTTTCTCTGGTGTGTGAAACTAAAAGTGTAAATGAGGTTTAAAATGTATAATAAATAACTTGAAGTAGAAAAAAATTCCAAAGGGGAAGGGGAATTAGGAGGAGTAGGGTAAAGGAAAGAAGCTAAAGGAAAAAATATGACAAAAGGAAAGGATGGAAACAAAGTTGCTATAAATAGGAAGGTATGGTGGGATTGAAGGGAGGGCAGGATAATGGGGAAAAATAAGAACCAAAATATATCATGTAAAATTAAAAATTCCCCAAAATGTGTGTTATCATATTGTTTACCTACAATGTATCAATAAATTTAATGAATTATAAAAACACACTGTAAGTGCTGCTTAAAATATTTTTCTTCTTTGGACAAAGTTTGAACAATGAAAGTAACACAATTGAGAAAAGAAAAACAAAAGATAATAGAGTGTAAAAAATAAAACACTGCACCCATTCAGTAATCATTTGGATAGTAATAATCTCTAGGTTGAAAAAAACGTAGGCTGCAACCTAATTGAAGGTGACCCAGGCTATTCCGTAGCCTCCTTTTATCTCTTACCAGAAGGAGGAACCAGATGCATCCTTGTCCTTTTCCAGGCTTGTGTGGTCAGTCCTGTATGCTAAACTGTAGCTATAGGTTACTTCAGTTTTTCTTTCCTAATTTTTCACCTAACATTTTCTGCCTTCTGCCCTCACACAATGAGTTTCAAGAAGACCTCATCACTAAGCAGCAGAAGCAGCAGGCTTTCACCTCTCACAGTGATCTTCCCTCTTTCACACTGAGTACCACTTGTCACACTGTGAGACCATGGCTGTGTAGAAAATAAAAAAAAATTACTCAGAGGGCCGGAGATTTAGCTCAGTGGTTCCACCACCTGCCTCACAATTGCAAGGTCCTGAGTTCGATGCCTGGTACAAAAAAAAAATTACTCAGAGATGAGAGGGTTCAGTCAACAAGGGAACTGAGAGGGATTGAGTCTTGGGAATAAGAGAACCTCAGGGAAACAGCAACCAACTGAGACATGTGTGGTTATTTATTTGTAACTCAAGGATGTAAGAATAAAGACAGAACAAAAGCATTTTGCAACATACTGTTTGAAAGTTTTGGTCAGGGGATAGGATTGAAAAAGAATGGGCTGCTATATGATATATGTTAAACTAGTTTCAGTAAACATATTGGGCAGTTTATCAGAGGGCAGGAGGAACACAATGACCAGAGCAAACATCTAGAGAATAACCTACTGTTGATTCTATTGACTGCTGTCCTACAGATCTGTTCTAATCTTTAATCATGCATTCCCATAAATTGGGAAGTGTTGTTCCCAAAGTCCATTCCTCCATCATTCACATTAAACATCCTTCTGGTCAGAGTTTCACACACTTTGCTTCATTCTGTCTGTCAGGCTATCATGAAGTGTTTTTCCTCTTGAATGGTACTCTGCTATGCCAGCCTGCTTTGAATCTAGCTGATTATGAACTCAAAACTATACACACTATAAATGTCATTTATAGATAAGTGAATGCACATTGAGGTCATACTCTTAAGTGAAATAAACAGGACCACATGTGTAAATACTGAAGTTTCTCTAGTGTGAAAAACTAAAAGTGTAAATAAGGATCAAATTGTATATTTAAGGTTGGGAAATAGGAAGAAAAGTTCTAAAGAAGTAGGGGAAGTTGGAGGGGTAGGGGAAATGAAAGAAGGGAAAAGAAAAAATATGGGAAAAGGAAAAAATGGAAAAAAAGTCTTTGTAAATAGGGAAGGGTAGAGGGGGTGAATGGAGGGCAGGGGAATGGGAAAAAAATAAGAACCAAGATACATCATGTAAAAGTACAAGATCCCTTTGATGAATGTAAATGTATTGTATATCTAAAATGTACCAATAAGCTTAATGGAAAAAAAACCCTCTAGATTGTGAGCTAAGATAAGCCTTTCATCCTTTACCTTTTAGATGTCAGGATTTAGGCCTCAGCAATGAGAAAATTAACAAAGAAATGATTCATGATATCTTCAATGTGATGTTGAATTGGATTTGCAAAGAATTTCTCTTCCATTTTTTTTCTTTTCTCATAATTTTTTCCTTTTACTTCTTCCCTTTTGCATTCCCCTCCCACCACCCCTACACCTTTGGACCCTTTAATATTTCAAATTATGAATTATTCATTTTAATCATATTAATCCTTATTTAAACTTTCAGTTTCTCACACTAGAGAAACTATTCTATATATACACATGTGTGTCCTATTTATTTCACTTAAGAGTATGACCTCAATATGCATCCATTTAGCTATAAATGACTTTAGTTTTTCATTCTTTATGGCTGAGGAGTACTCCATTTTATTAAAAAAAACCACATTTTTTTTTTTATCCAGTTTCCAGATGATGGGCACTTGGGTTGCTTCCAAGCTTTAGCGCTTACAAACTGTGCCGCTATGAACATGGGTGCACATATATCACTGTGGTATGATTCTTTTAATTCTTTTGGGAGGATACCCAGCAGGGGAATAGCTGGGTCAAATGGGACCTCTAGTCCTAGTTCTTTGAGGTATCTCCATACTGACTTCCACAGTGGTTGTACCAGTCTGCACTCCCACCAGCAATGGAGAAGGGTTCCTTTCTCCCCACAACCCCGCCAGCATTTGTTATTTGTTGATTTCTTGATAGCAGCCATTCTTTCTGGGATGAGGTGGAATCTCAGGGTTGTTTTCATCTGCATCTCTCCAATGACCAGTGATGTTGAACATTTATTCATATATTTGTTTGCTGCTTTTACTTGTTTGTCTGAGAAATGTGTGTTCATTTCAGATGCCCATTTTTGAATTGGGTTTTGAATTGGGGGGGTCTGATTTTTTCAATTCTTTATTTATTCTAGATAGTAGTACTTTGTCTGAGGTACAGCTGCTAAAATTTTTTCCCCACATTATAGCTTGTCTGTTAGCTCTGTTGGTGGTTTCTCTTGCAGTGCAGAAACTTTTAAATAAGATGAGATCCCAGTTGTTGGTTCTTTGTGCTAGTTCCCATGCTACTGAGATTTGTTCATAAAATCTTTTCCTATGCCAAGTTCTTCAAGAGTTCTACGTAACTTATCTTCCAACAAGTTTAGTGTTTCTGTCTTAATATTTATATCTTTAATCCATTTTGATGTTAGTTTAGTGCATGGTGATAGGTATGGGTTCAGATGTAATCTTTGGCAGGTTGAAATCCAGTTTTTCCAACATCATTTATTGAATAGGCTGTCTTTCCTCCAATGAGGGTGGTTGGCTCTTTGTCAAAGATGAAGTGGCTGAGTATGTCTGGAGTTGTTTCTGCATCTTCTAATCTATTCCACTGATCCTTGGGTCTGTTTTTTTGGCAGTACCATGCTGTTTTTATCACAGTAGCTTTGTAGTATTTTTTCAAGTTGAGTATTGTGACACCCCCAGTCATGTCTCTGTTGCCTAGAATTGCTTTTGCTATTCTATTTCTCTTCTGGTTCCAATTGAATTTTTGGATTGTTTTCTCTAGTTCTGTGAATTATGTTGTTGAAATTTCAATCAGCATTGCATTGAATCTATATAGTAGTTTTGGAAGTCTGGTCATTATCACTATACTGATTCTTCCTGCCCAGGAACAAGGGATGTCGTTCCCTTTTCTTATATCCTCCTTGATCTCCTTTTTCAGAGTACTGTAGTTTTCAGTGTAGAGGTCTTTTGCTTCCTTTCTGAGGTTGATTTCTAGATATTCCATTTTTTGAGATGCTATTGTAAAAGGAATTGTTTCCTAATTACACTCTCAGTGAGACTGCTATTTGTGTATAAGAAGGCTATTGTTTTTGAGTGTTGCCCTTATATCCCACTACTCTATTGAATCTGTCAATTAGGTCTAGATGTCTGTTGGCTGAGGTTTTTGGGTCTTCAATGTAAAGTATCATATCATCAACAAATAATGACTGTTTAACTTCTTCCTTTCCTGTCTTTATTTCTTTTATTTCTTTCTCTTTTCTAATTGCTGTGGCTAATGTTTCCAGAACTATATTGAACAGAAGTGATAATAGTGGGCATCATTGTCTTCTTCCTGATTTTATCATGAAATTTTTCAGTTTTTGACCATTTAGTATGATGCTGGCTTTTGGTTTTTCATAGGTAGCCTTAATCAGGTTAAGATAAAGACCTTCTATTCCAATTTTCGGTAAGGTTTTTATAATGAATGGGTGCTGAATTTTGTCAAATGCTTTTTCTGCATCTACTGAGATGATCATATGATTTTTGTCCTTGACTCTGTTAATATGGTGTATTACATTTATTGATTTACAAATGTTGAGCCATCCTTGCATCCCTGGGATAAATCCAACTTGGTCAGGGTGTATGATCTTCTTGATGACCCTCTGTATTCTATTTGCTAGTATCTTGTTGAGGATTTTTGCATCTATGTTCATTAGGGAAATTGGCCTATAGTTCTCTTTTTTGGGTTGGGTCTTTCCCTGGTTTTGGAATCAAAGTAACACTTGCTTCCCAGAATGAATTTGGAAGGATTGCTTCCCTTTCAATTTTCTTGATGAGTTTAAAGAGTAATGGTGTTAGTTCTTCTTTAAATGTCTTGTAAAATTGAGCAGTGAAGCTGTTAGGACCTTGGCTTCTCTTTGTTGCTAAATATTTTATTACATTTTCAATTTCATTCATTGTAATTTGGGTGTTTAGAATTTCTATATCTTCTTCATTTAACTTAGGCAGTTCGTATGTATCTAGGAATCTGCCCATTTCTTCTGTGTTTTCCATTTTATTGGAGTAGAGGTTCTTGAAGTAAGTATTGATGATTCTCTGGATTTCTGGTAGACCTGTCGTGACTTCACCTTTTTCATTCTTAATTGCATGTATTTGTGCCTTTTCTTTCCTGTCTTTGATAAGGTTGGCTAAAGGTTTATTGATTTTGTTTATTCTTTCAAAAAACCGACTCTTTGATTCATTGATTTTTTGTATCATTCCCTTAGTCTCCATTGCATTGATTTCTGCCCTGGTCTTTATAATTTCCTCTCTTGTATGAGATTTGGATTCGTTATGCTCTTCTTTTTCTAGGAGCTTGAGGTTCTGCTTTAGGTTATTTATCTGAGTTTTCTCTGTTTTCCTAATATGGACATTCACTGCTATGAATTTCCTACGTAGAGCTGCTTTCATTGTGTCCCATAGATTCCTGCATGTTGTACTGGCATTTTCATTAACTCGTAGAAACTGTTTAATTTCTTCTTTAATTACTTCCATGACCCATTGGTTGTTCAAGAGGGTGTTACCCAGTTTCCATGTGTTTGTTGGGGTTTTGCGGTTTCTTATGTTATTAATCTCCAATTTTATTGCACTATGGTCTGATACTATACAGGGGGTAACTTCTATTCTTTCACATTTACTTAGATATGTCCTATGAGATAGCATGTGGTCTAATCTGGAGAATGACCTGCATGCAGCCAAAAAGAATGTGTATTCCAACTTTGTGGGGTGGAACACTCTGTAAACATCTATTAAGTCCATTTGTCAATAGCTTGGTTCAGTTCTAGAATTTCCTTGTTAACTTTTTGTCTAGATGATTTGTCTATTTGTGATAGTGGGGTATTGAGGTCCCCCACTACAATTGTGTTAGTGTTTATTTGCTTTTTCATGTCTATTAATAATTGTTTTGTATAGTTGGGGGCATTTGTATTTGGTGCATATATATTTAGGATTGTCATCTCTTCCTCTTGGATTGTTCCCTTCACAAGGATGTAGTGACCATCTTTGTCTCTCTGAGTTAGTTTTAGTTTGAAATCTGATTTGTCTGCAAATAAGATTGCTACCCCTGCTTTCTTCTGGGTTCCTGTGGCATGGAGAACTGTTTTCCATCCTTTTACTTTCAGTCTATGTGTTTCTTTTTGAGTTAGGCATGTTTCTTGTATACAGGATATTATTGCATTTTCCTTTTTAATCCATTCTGTCAGTCTATTTCTTTTGATTGGTGAATTGAGGCCATTAACACTGAGGGTTATAATTGATAGATATTGATTTATCCTTGTCATGATGTTTTACTTTTGTTGGCTCTTTTATTTCTTATTTTTTCCCCTTTCCCTTTAGTGTCTTACGTTGCCTGTTTGCTTCCCTCTGTTGGGCCTCATGGAGTTGTGACTTTCATTGTTTTTTTCTAGGATATTGTTTAGAATTGCTTGTAGTGCTGGTTTGGTGTTCATGAAATTTTTCAGGTGTTCTTTGTCATGGAAGGGTCTAATTTCCCCATCGATTTTGAAAGACAATTTTGCAGGATATAACAGTGTAGGTTGGAAGTTATTTTCTTTTAGGGCTTGAAATACTTCACTCCAGGCTCTCCTTGATTTGAGGGTTTGTGTTGAGAAGTCTGCTGTGATTCTGATGGGCTTTCCTTTGTAGGTGATTTGTTTCTTTTCTCTAACTGCTTGTAGGGTTTTGTTTTTCTGTTGGGTTTCTGGGATCTTGACTATTATATGTGTAGATGTAGATTGTTTTTGATCATGGCTAGTTGGAGTTTCGTATGCCTCACTTATCTGTATGTCCAATTCTCTACCTCTGTGTGGGAAATTTTCCACTATTCTGTGAACAGTTTTTTTTATGTCAATTGTGTTTTCTCCTGTTTTTTCATGGACTCCTGTCAGTCTTATATTATTCTTCTTTGCACCATCTAGCAGCTGCTGTATTGATTTCTCATGGTCCCTTATTATTTTGAAGACATCTTTGTTTCTGTGGTCCTTAACCACAATCCTGTCTTCTATATCTGATATTCTATCTTCAGATTCCGTTCATCTGCTCTGCATGCTTTCAATGGAGTTTTTAATCTCCTCAATATCTGTTTGAATCTGTTTCATGGATTCCATTTCTTTCTTATGCCTGGCATTCATGGCTTCTAGCATGTTTCTGAGCTCATCTATTTTTTGTATGTTTCTGTTCTAGAGCCTCTAATCATGTCTTTCACTCTGCTCAACATCTTTGTACTTATCTGGGAAATTATTTTTGTTTTGAATTTTTCTAGAGTCTCATTCATCTGTTTTGTTAATTCCTGTGCTATCAGTTCAGGGTGTCCAGGTGGTTATCAAACTTTTCCATCTCCTTTCCCCCAGAATTTGCCTTTTGTGGGGTGGAAGTCTGTGTTTGTGCCTTACTTAAATATCTTCTCATTTTTTTTTTTGGTGCTGTCCTTGGTTTAGTTCCTGGATCAATACTTTGAAGTTGTTTATTGTAATTATCTCTGTTAATGTATTTAGAGCACTTATGGAATGGTTGCTTCTCAGAGGTGTCTTCCAGATATAGCTAGTCTTTAGGTTTTGAGTCTCTAATGGCTCTGAGGCTGTCTCATTTTCATTATACCAGGAAATATAGCTGATTAGATCAATCACAACATCTTATCCCAAATGATACAATCAGCAACACAATAGCTTCAAGTACCTCTTAGAAAATGACAATTTGTGTAGTTATTAATCTATCACATTTAACTGTGAATAAATTTAAAATCAAGGACCAACCCAACATATGTTTATAGTGAATAAACCCTTCAATACAGCAATTTTACCCTTCAAGATGGGAACATAGAAGGTGTTGGGTAGGGAGGACTAGGTAAGCAGAAGGATAGGGGAAGGTTAGCAGTGAGGTCAGAGGGCACAGGCAAGAGAAGGAAAGAGAAGAAATGAAAGATAAAGAAGAAATATGAATTAGGGGAAAAACAGGAACACAAAGGAAAGGAAGAACTATGTGGGACAGCAAGAGAGTGAGGCAGAAAGAGAGAGAGAAAGAAAAGAGAAGAGAAAAAAGAGGAAAATGAAAATTTTAAAAGAGTAACCAATAAGAAAAAAAATAAATAAAAGCAAAAAAAATAGTAGTAATTTTGAAAATAATAAATAAAGATAAAAATGAAGGACCTCCTTCAGGGTATGTCTCTGCTGTCACAATAGACATCGTGGGCAGCAGTGTGCAGTTATAAGTCAAGGAGTCTCAGTAAGCCAGTCACAGATCCATGAGATTCAGGCAGATTTCTGGCTGCAAGTCCCAAGTTGAGCTCCCTGACCTCCTGGAGGGTTGAACTCTGACATGTTCTACTGCAGGTTCCAGCTGCCTTTCCCCTGAAGATAGTCCAGGTTCCAATGGGAGTTGATGATCCCTCCAACTCATCAAGTACGGTGTCTGGTGTGCCTCTATTGCAGACATTCTCTTCACTTTTCCAGTGGGCTTCAGTTTTCATCAGGGAGCCTGAGAGATGCCCTCTCTCTGTTGTTCACTTCTGCAGCTCAGGACAAAGGCCTTTATGACCCCCTGTGCCTCTGTAGTGTGGATCCAAGTATCTGTACAGCCAAGAGGCCAGGGGACGGGGCCTTGTTGTTTCAGGCACCTGCACAGCTAAGCTGGAGGCTGATGGGAATGTCTGGGGGTACTCACTGACTGGTCTCCTGGTCACAAGTGGGCGGAGAGAGCCGGACTGAGCAGGGCGCACTCAGACTGTGCTGCTCTGCTCACACACATGGCAAAGGTGGAGGCTGGTGGGCATGCCCAGGGGTTCCTCATCAGTTTGGTTTCCAGTTTGGTCTCCTGGTCACAAGTGGGCAGAGTGAGCCTTACTGTGCAAAGAATTTCTTGAGGATATTTGCTTCTATTTCCATTAAGGATTTTGCTCTACAGCTTTCTTTTATTGTTGTGTTCTTATCAGTCTTTGGTGCATGAGGGATCCTGGCTTCACAGAATGATATTGTAAGAGGTTCTTCCATTTGTATTGCATGAATTAATTTAAGAAGTGTTACTGCTTTTTCTTTAGCAGTCTAAAAATTCACTTGTGACTCCATCCTTTCACTTTTATTTGTTGAGAGACATTATTAATGCTTCATTCTCATCATTTTAATTATTTTTTTGTCTTATATCCTCTAAGATTAGTTGTATTCAGTTATATGTGTCTAGAAATTTGCCCTTCTCATCAGATTTTTGGATGTATTTCTGTTTTTATTGATATTTTTGTTTTATACTGTCTAAGTTTGACTATAGTAAGTCATAGTTAGAATATGCCCATCTCTTCAGATTTTTGCATGTATTTCAGTGTAAGTTTTCAAAACAATCCTTAATAATCCTATAGAGTATACTGGTATATGAAATAATGGTCCCCTTTCCTTTTAATTTTCCCCATTTGGATTTTCTCTCTTTTATCAGGTCAATTTTGTTTATCTTTTTAAAGAACAAGCAGTTTGTTTTGTTGATCTTCATACTGTTCTTTTAGCCTCTATTTCTTGTATATTGGTTATAATCTTTATTATTTTTTCTTTTCCTCATTATGATTTGATTTTATCTTATTATTTTCTAAGTCCTTGAGATACATCATTAGATAATTTATTATATAACCCTCTCATATTCTATTGTAGACACTCATAACTATAAATTTCCCTCAGAGCTGTTCTCACTGTGTCCTACAGCTTCTGGAATTTTTCTACCATCATTCTATTATAGAATTTTATTTATTTTCTTTCTGATTCTTCCAATGATCCAGTGGTCTTTTAAAAATACTATAAAATCAATAAATCATTTTATTATATTTGCAACTTTTCTTGCTATTGCTTTCCAATTTTGTTTCATTATTATATATAAGAAATTATTTAAATTTTTGCACTTGTTAGGATATGTTTTATGGTCTACAATATGACCTACTTTAGAAAAAGTTTTGAACACTCATGAATAAGATGTGCCCTGTATAGCATTTGGAAGAAAAACTCTGAAGATTTCCATTAAGATTTTTGTCATACCATGTAATTTATATGCAATCCTTCTTTTTAATATTTTTCTGTAAAATATACTTATTGGTGAGAGTGTGTTATGGAAATAACATACTATTATTATGTTGTGATGTGTCTCTGACACTTTCTCCTGTAGTATTTGTACTATAAAATTAAGCATTCTAAATTTTGGTTCCTATATATCAACAATAGTAATGACTTTTAGATATATTATTCCTTTTTACCAATGTATAGGGTCCTTTGCTTTTCTGACTGAATTTATCGTGAAATCTGTTTATATATATATTCCTGCTTTCTTTCAGAATATGATTCACCATCCTTAGACTTTCTGTGTATCTGTCTTTTAAAGTGAGTTTCTTTAAAAGAAAAAACTCTTTGTAGAATTCAGAAAATTTTATTCAGCATTATTATTACTGAAAGTTATATACAAGGCTCTGTCATGTTCTTGATTTCTTTTGCTTGTTTTTAGATATCTATATTTCTTTCTCTCTTGTTCATATAGATTTGATATTTTACTGAAATAATTTGTTCTGATCAACTGCTCATTTTTTAGCTACTCATCTAAAGTGATTTATTCTTTTCTGCATTTTTTTTCTTATTTTTTCCCCTTCCCTTGCCCTCCCTTCACCCCTTCCACCCTTCCCTGTTTGCAAAGACCTTGTTTCCATTTTTTTCCCTCTTCTCATTTTTTTCCTTTCCCTTCTCCTTACCCTCCCAATTCCCGTGCTCTTTTAGACTTTTTCTTCCTGTTACACAATATCAGTTATACATTTTTTAAATTACAATATGAAAATCTAGGA
>NW_004624852.1:6355238-6372143 GCF_000247695.1 Heterocephalus glaber | reverse complement strand
TGAGCTTCTCTGCCCTAGGAGCCTGGGATGGAGGTGGGGAGCTTCCTTCTGGGTGCTGGGACTGGCTGAGCTTCTCTGCCCTAGGAGCCTGGGATAGAGGCAGGGAGCTTCCTTCCGGGTGCTGGGACTGGCTGAGCTTCTCTGCCCTGTGAGGCTGGGATGGAAGCGAGGAGCTTCCTTCCGGGTCTGTGAGTGAAGTGTTTGAACCCAAAGTGTATTTCCTCATAAAAAAGGTTTAATTTGTAGTACTTGGATTCTTTTTCAAAATTAGACCATATAAAGGGCTAACTCAGTAACCTCTATGTGTTTCTTTAGTGCATTGTGTTCTTCTAGGGATGTGAGATAGATTCATTCATAGCAGTGAAAAAAACCTTTCCAGATCTCTGGAGACGTGGGTGTCTACTACATGGTTGTCTGCCTCATGGCCTTAACCATTGTCATGGTCCTCAACATCACCCGCTTGTGTCTGATGAGCAACCACCTGGAAAATGTATTGTTTCCAAAGATAGGCATTTGATGATTCCTACAGGTTGTAGAATATTGGCTTCCCACAAGCACCTACAAGAACCATCAGCTGCCAGTCAATTGCATACTTGCTATAAGGCATCAAGTAGAAGGATAGTTTGTGGAGGTTTCAGTCCATAATCAGCCGGCTCCAAGGCAGGGATGGCAAACAGGCATGGCAGAGCAGAAACAACATGGCGCACACAAGGCAGCAAAGGCAACAATAGCCTTTTCTGCCTTCTTGTGATTATATTTCTCTTTCCATCTTAGTTGGATATAGAACATCTTTCTGTACCTTTTACAATACTGATATAGTGGTCCTGAGTTCCTTTACTTTTTGTTTTTTCTGTAAATTATTCATTTCTATTTTTTTTACATACATAACTTTGCCAGATATAGTAAACTAGGCTGGCAGGTTTTTTTAGGGATTGAAATATATTATTTCGTGCCTTGTGACTTTTAGATTTTCTGCTGAGAAATGTTACTCTGGTGTATTGTTTTTCCATAATTAATTTGTTGTTCCTCTCTTGCAGCTTTCAGTAACTTTTTTTGTTTGTCTGTTTGTTTGTTCGTTGTTGTTGGGTTTTTTTTTTGTTGTTGTTCCCTGGAGTTGAACTCAGGGCCTTGTGCTTGCCAGGCAGCTGCAGTGCCACTGAGCTAAATCCCCAGCCCACTAACTTTTGTGTTTTTTTTTAAATTTTCAGTTTGCATTATGATCTGGAAAGTTTTTATTTTTTTCTATTTGGTGTTATAATTGTCTCATGTGCCTAGATTTCCATCTAATTCCAAAATTTAGAAAATTTTCTGCCACATTTCAGCAAGTAGTTTTTATAAGCCATTGGCCAAGGTTCAACTTCTTCATGTAAACATATTTTTAAAAAAATTTATTTAAAAGAATTTTAAGTTTGGTTTCCCATGTTGTCTCTGAGATATTGTGCTGGGTTTTTAAAAAAAAATTTTATTGCTGTCTTAATGTAATAGTTCTTCCACCTTATCTTCCATCCATCTTAGTATTTCTTCTATTTGATTTAGTTTATTGGTTACAGTTTCAACCCTCAAATCCTAACTGAAATACAGGAATTACAAAGGCACAAGCATAAGATAAGTGGCCAAATCAAGAAACACACAATAATGCTAACTAGCCATTGGTCCTTTTGGAAAAAAAAGCTAATATACATACATGCTTTAACCCAAATGGAAAATTAAATATTGGACTATGAAAATGCTCAGAGGGCTATAACCAGAAAACATCTTGAGAGAGGTTCTGTTAATATGGGGATAATCATCCCTGGAGAGTTGAAAGTTTGGAATAAATGAAATTAAATTTTGTGGTGGACACTTTGCACACTGACTGTGTAAGAAGCCACAATAGACAACTTGACTAAGAGGAGTTTGAAATAGTACTTTTCAGAAATTATGAGAAGCAAGGAAAGTAGGCTATGTTGGAGAATAGAGTGGTGAATGCATGTGGCCATGCCCTTTGTAAATAGAACCCAAAGGTACTAGATGGATTATAATGCACATATGAGAGGGATGGTTAGCAAGAATTCTATCCTCATGGCCACTTCTAGAGCACATAATTTCATGACTTAACTGCTTCTTTCAATCTTTGAGACTTCTGAAGGATTTGAAGTACAATGTAGCTTGGCAATTTGCCTTACTATACAGGTGTTATATCTACTTATCTGGGTGAATAATTACTATGACAGAAAACTCAAAGACACCAAGGTTCAGGTGCTAAAAACTTGCACTATGGTTTAAACAGAAATTATAATATTAGCAATAGTAAAAAAGCCTTGGCTGAGGCTCAGTGTTTACCCTGAATGGTCCAGTGGCTGAGAAGCCAGAACAGTATAAAGGACTGTTACACATTTAGTCACTTTCCATGCTGCTGGGCATACAGATGTACAGAAGTGGAACAAATGCACACCTAAACTCCACACTCTAGGCACAGCTGAAGCTTAAATGTGATAGAAGGGCTACCAGCTCCCACTTGGTCAGTGGCAGTCCACCTGGATGTGTACCAAAAGCCCCCTTCATGTACCACATCTTACCATGCAGTCAAAATTATATAAGCTTACTCAGTAAGAATTAATGTGCCACAATTGGCACACTGTCCTAACTGATTTGACACAAATTGAGAGAAAACAAGCAGAACTCTGCTTCTCAATATTTACACCTTATTTGGAAAATTGAAACTGCATCTTCAAGCCAAAATCCTTAGTTAAAATAGTCCCTAACTAGTCTTTAATTTTACTTTTTTTTTCTTTTTTCCCACTTTATCTAGCACCATTTCATTATCCTACACTACTGTCTCTCAACTAGTTTTCTTTACATTTTATTTGTTTTATTATTTTTTTCTTCCTCTCTTGTCCTTTAATTTAATTTTACTGTTACTTACTTTTCCAGTTTTTCTTTTTTATTCTTTTTTTGGTGCTATATTTTTCCTTACCTTTTTCTTCTTTTATTATTGGGTTGATTCATCATGCTTTGTTTACTAATACTTAACTCTTATATTGTGTAATATATTTCCCTTTTCTCCTTTTATTGTTATTGGTGTTGAGGATACAAATATTTAGTTGGTTTTGTGGTATATATATTTGGTTTGCATATATATATATATATATATATATATATATATATGTAGACACATTTGGCCACTGTTGTTTTCTGTCTTCACTCTGAGAAGGCTGAGAATCAAGTCTTACACTACAAACACACCGGAATGATGCTGTAATGCTGAGTTGCACACTCCCACCATGTTTAGAAAATTGTACCCTACTTTAGGCACAACGTATTAATACTCAATTCTAGCTGGGTATTTGAACCTAAACCATACTGGTAATAAAAGCCTACTACCAAGAAATTGACACTAAGCAGGCATGAATGGAAGAGGATTAAAGAAATTCTTCTGTTTATTTACCCCTATAGAAACAACAGAAAGAAACACATGTTTAGATGACAGCAGTCTTATCATGGGTGCATCTGTAATTTTTCAGATTTCGCTGTGCTGAAAAAAATTAGAAAGATATCCTACAGCATAGATACTGCTATTTAATCACACTTGAAAAAACCACCAGAGAAATCCCACTCTGGCAAGATTTACAAAAAAGCAGGTCAGTTAGGCTCTAATACACTGTGCTAATCACAGGCAAAGAAATCACATAGAAATTAAACAGCAAAATTCACTTAGAACTAATCTCACACTGCTCAACAAACAAACTGGTAACCCAGGGCACATCATCAAGAGAAACACTGCCCCTAAAATAACCAAAACATAAAAGGAAAAAAACTGTAATCCCCAAATAATGAGCAAATCTTAACATATGATCTTAAGTAATGTGAAAAATTAGGCAATATGGTTCCTTAGAATTAATAGTTTCATAAATACAGATGCTCATGACATTTTTATTGGATGACTCTTCCAAGGAAATTCTTTACAGTTTCTTGGTGTCCTGGACAAAGAATTGGACAAGATGCACCAAAAAGATAATGAGGATGTACATATATTTAATTTGGGAAGGAAGTATATTCTGCAGAGTGAGAGTGGAACTGTGAACAGACTCAAAGGGGCCACAAAGATAAGGGAGGGGGATCTTTTATTTATGGAATTATTGGATTGACTTCTCTCCCATAAAAATGAGGCATTTAGGTTGTGGTCTTGTCAAAAACTCACTTGGGGGCCAGGAATTTGGCTCAGTGGTTCTGCTGCCTGCCTCACAAGCACAAGGTCCCAAGTTCGATCTCTGGTACCAAAGGAAAAAAAAGACCTCACTTGGCCTGGCATCAGACTTAAACTTCCCTATTGAAGACCCACTTAATTTTATGCCAGATGTTAAATGAAGAATTGAAAATAGCACTTTTCTAATTGGTTCCATGTAAAGTGTTCAGTAACTACAGAGTCATCCTGGTTCCTGTGTTCTTCATATGTGCCCTGGGTCTTCATTGACTTTGACAGATCCGGTCCAGTTTTTTGAACAATTTTGCCACAGTCATAATTGCTTATCTCAGTATTGAAGTCATAAATTTTTTAAAAAAATTAAAAGGAAAAGAAATATGAAGAAAGTATGGTATTTATATATAGCAGAATATTATTTGGCTCTAAAGAAAGACAAACTTGAGAGATATGTAGGAAAGTGGATGCACCTGAAAAATATAATGTTGAATGAAATAAACCAAACACACAAGATTAAATGGTTCCACTAGTTGGGTGACAGACATCCCTATCATATACTGCTAAAGAAAATAATAGTAGCATAATAGTAGCTAGCTGTCCATCTCAGTACCTGTTTCTGGGGAATACAGAAAGCAATCTTGGGACCAGGAATGTAGCTTAGCAGCACAGTGCCTGCCTGCCAGACATGAGGCCCTGAGTTCAATTCCTGGTCCCAAAGAAAGAAACCAATCTTGTGTTCAGCCACTTAGTAGATGAATGGGAAGGTATATGCAGTGTGTGTCAAAGTATCAATAGGTGAGATTTTAACCATGTAATACTCCATGCTACATTTTTGTGCATTTATAATTTGTTTTATTAAATGTTTCCTTTTGATTTTTCATGTAGGATTAGACCAATTCAGTACAGTGTTGCATGAAATTCCCTTTTTACAACTTTGGAAGGATGTTGAAAGTGAGTTATCAGGTGACTTGGCTACAAATGTTGACTTACATCATGTAAGCCAAAGAAGATGTGACAGTGAGATGGAACAAGATATGCCTGATAAAGAAGTACAGAATGAAGGCCTTGATTCAGATGAGGATCAGATGGGAAATGTAAATAAATATTTGAGTAGTCAAAATGCTACAAAATGGTCATGTATACTTGAATGATTCAAGGATAGAAATAGGTCAGAAAATGTTATTAGGTTCTATCCAGGGGTGAAAACTATTGAAAGGAGTTCCAACACTGTGATTCAAAGTTGGAAATTGTTTCTAATGGACAATATGCTGCTAGATGTTATGAAATACACTGATAATTATATATAAGTAAAATGATCCATATGCACCATTTGTAGTACTCAAAAATATATTTATTATGACACCTCACTGTCTGAACTAAAAGCTTTCAAGACAAGAATTTATCATTATAATCTTCAGACTGTAAAGGATTTATGGAGAAGTGAGAGATGTGGTGTTGAGAGTTTTAGAATAATAATGAAACTTGAAATTTGGTTTCCTTCAAAATTGCCTGTTTTGATGACAAAAAGAACTGGTAAAAAAGAAAACAATCTCACAATTTGATTTATATTCTCTCATTTTTGAAAACTTTGTTTGGAACTGTCAAGCAATTTATACACTATCCAAATACATGACAATCAATGATCAACTTACATGTTTCATGGTTGTTGTAGCTTTCAGTAATATATACCAAATAAGCTTTCCAAATATGGCATAAAAATATATGCCCTGGTAGATGCAAAGACATTTTACACCTTGAATTTAAGAATTTATCTCTGAACTCAGCCACTAGATCTTTATGTGAACAGTAATAAATCATATTGACAATGTAAACGAACTTGTTACATCTATTTCAAAGAGTAACAAAAAGGGAACATTTGACAATTGGTTCATCAGTTACTCATTGGTGTTACATTTGCTACAAGAACACCAGTTGACCAGCACAAGAGCTATTTGGTAGAACAAAGGGGAGACTTTCCCCTAAAATGTTGTGAGCTCACAATAGAGAAATGTACAGTGCAATCTTTGGATTTCAGAAAGATATAACATTGGCTCTGTATATAGTGAAGAAAAACAAAGTAGTACTGATACTGTCAATGTTACATCATGATGATAAGATTGACAGTGAAGCCAGGCATGGTGGTGCATGCCTGAAATTCCAGCACTTGGCAGGCTGAGGCAAGTGGATCCTGTGAGTTCAAAGTCAGCCTGTGCTCCATGGTAAATTCAAGAATACCCTGGACTACATAGTGAGACCCGGTCACAAAAAAAATCCCTAAAAAATAAGATTGATACTCAATCCTCAACACAAATGAAGCCAAAAATGGTCCCATTTTACAACAAAATGAAAGGCAGTGTAGATGCTGTTGATGAGTTATGCAGCACAGCAACTATTATGTCATTCAAAACACAGGGCACTGGCCAATGATTGTTTTTTACTCAGTCCTAAACACATCAATCATACATAGTTTCATAAGTCACAAAGAAAATAACAAATACAAAATATCACAGAGAAATTTTCTTAGTTTGAGGATTGGGACTGGAATTGATAAATGATCAATTACAACAAAGGAAAAATAATATGTATCTGCCCAAAGAACTCCACAAAAGAATTCTGGAGCAGACCAATGAACAGACAAATGAAATATTACTAGAAACTCCCGAGAAAACAGAAAGACCAGCAAAAGGTCAAGTATATCCTATCTAAAGAGACAGAAAAACAAAATACATGTGCTATCACTGTAAGCAATGCTTGTGTATGGAACATGCTGTTTTCATGTGTAAAAACTTCATTAGGTGTGATAATTGAAGTAGAGATTACTTTGGGGTAGAGTTTTATTTTTATTTTCATTGCAGTTCATATAGGAATTTATTTCTGTTGTAATTTTTTAGATTTAGGAAGTAAACAAACAGTTGATATTGAAAATACCGATGTTTATTCTAAACACTCATTATATTAAAATTTTGTACTTTGTTTATTGATATTTTATTTTTCAGTTAAGTACATATTGTGCAATATAATAAAACTTATAAAATTAAAATAAATAATTTATCAATAAGAATACTACTAAAAAATAAATGTGGGTGGTATCAACTCACTTAATGCTCCTTTTTAGGAAATTTACTCTGATGCCCTGGTTATACCATATGGTATCTCTCATTAGTGTATGGCAAAGTATAAACAAAAACAATAATAAACAAAGGATAGAAGGAGATAAGGTACGATCACTTGCAAATGGGATGGAGTCCATGGGACCAAGGACAAGGGGTGAGGGGGAGTGGATGTGAAAATAAGTAGAATAAAGGTAAGCCATGTATAGAATCCTAATAACATCAAAGTATGTAAACATTGTATGACATGAACATCAACTAAGTTTGACAATATCAACAAAAATGAAAAAGGGGAAAGGGGAATTAGAGGAGGAGGAGGAGGAAGGGGATAAAAAAAGAAACAAGGTGTATTATGCACATGTATCCACTCACCAAAATGACTGTAAAATGCATATACTCCAAACATGTACTTATAAAAATGTTTTTAAATGACCAGGAATTGCAAAGACCATTTAAATAAAGAAATAAAATAAGACTATTTGGGAGATGGACACTTTTAAGTAGATGGCTAAGGATTTCAGGGGAAAAAACAGAAATAGAGAGTAGATCCATAAACCAAATAACTTCATGAAAAGCTTTTCCAGCAGGTTTGATGAAGCAGATGACAGAAACAAAGGGCTTGAAAATAAGGTAGATGAATTGTTACATTAAGACAGTAGTAAAAGGGCTGGGGATTTAGCTCAGTGGTTTCCGCCGCTGCCTGCTGCACAAGCACAAGGACCCGAGTTCAATCCCTGGTATCAAAAAAAAAAAAAAAAAAAAGACAGTAGTACAGAAAAATTAAAAAAAAAACTATTCAAGAAACATGCAATACTTCAAGTATACAATTGAAAAACTGTAACTGTCATTGAATACAAGATGGTCCTGAGATACATACTAATGTCATAGAAGAAATTGCTTAGTGATATAAAAGCAGAAACTTTTCTAAACATTGAGAAACACATGGTAATACAGACAGAGGAGGCACTTATTAACCCAAGCATATATAAGCACAAAAGAATCTTCCCACCTCTTATAGTTAAGTCAAGAGTCAAGCCAATAAAAATGTCATTGAAAGCTGAAAGAGAAAAATACCAAATTAATCATAAATGTAAACCAATCTCAATAGTAGTGTATTTCTCTACATAAATTTTAAGGTAATAAGGGCATGTAATAATATCTTAAAAGTTCTGAAATAAAATATGTGTCAACCAAAATCACCACATTTAGCAAATCTACCATTAAGAATTAAAGAAAAAATAAAGACCTTCTAAAATGAATACAGATCAAAGGAAATCATGACTATTAAACCAGCATTACAGTGATATATGTGCATCCATGTTCATAGCGGCATATTTTGTCATAGCTAAAACTTGGAAAAACCCCAATTGCCCATCAACTGGAGAATGGATAAAGAAAATGTTTTTTTTTAAATAAAATAAAGTACTACTCAGCCACATAGAATGAGAAACTAGAGACATTTATAGCTAAATGAATGCACATTAAGGTCATATTCTTAAGTGAAATAAATAGGACACACATTGTAAATACTGAATAGTTTCTCTGGTGTGAAATACTAAAAGTGTAAATAAGGATCAAAATGTATAACAGATAATGTGAAATAGGAAGAAAAGGTCCAATGGGGAAGGGGAAGTGAAAGAGGTAGGTGAAAGGAAAGAAGGGAAAGAGATAAATATGAGAAAAGGAAAAAAAAAGGAAACAAAGTGTTTGTAAAAAGGAAGGGATGAAGGGGTTGAACAGAGGGCAGGGAAATGAGGAAAAAAATAAGAACCAAGATATATCATGTACAGATACAAATTGCCAATAATGAATATCAGCATATTGCATACCTAAAATGTACCAATAAACTTAATGAGAAAACAGACACACAAAGGAACATTATACACAGAGGAGAAGAAGACTATCAAATGAGTATTAGCAAAGAATTAATCACTAGAAAAAGCAATATAATTGCAAGCATTAATACATACTTTGAATGCAAATGGTGTTCATCTTCTAATTAAAAGACTCACACTGGCCTGTTGTACAGCAAAATGAGGCACAAGTGTAAGAAAATTCCAGAAACACATGACATCTACAAAAACATAGACTGAGTTTGAAAGGATAGAAAATGATGTTCCATTTAATTAGAACCTGAGAGCAAGTAGAAATAGTTATATGTGTTTATATCTGACAAAGCAGAATTACAGTCAGAATAAGTCAGTAGAGACAAAGAAGTTCACTATGTCTTGACAAAGACATCAAGCTACAAAGAAAATGCAATTTTAAAACTGTAAATACTAAATGTCAGTAAAATTAACTTAGTAAAAGTCATACTACTCAACCCTAAGTGATAGACTGAATCAAACATAGGTATGGAAGGTGACTTTAATACTTCATTTTTAAAAGTAAAAAGATAACTCAGTCCAAAATATCAAGTAATAAACATTTGAAGTAAAATTCCATATGATGTAAAGGAATGTAACATATCTACTAAATATTCCATCTAACAACAGCAGATTGCACATTGTTCTCAGCAACTCATAGATATTTCTCTAAAATAGAATATGGTGTGGGACATAAAATAAGTCTTAATAAATACAAAAACCCTTAAAAGATCTCATGAATTTCACCAGATCACATTAGAATAAAATAAATAAAAAGAAAACTACACAAAATACATGAGCGATATTACAAATTTGAAGAATCAGTCAGTCCTCCAGAAACTGGGGTAAATTTTTAAAATTCCAAAAGCAAATGATAAAAAAAACACAAAATAACAATAATCTGTGCAATATAAGAATTGGAGTGTGATAGCAAATTTTGGTGTCAAAGTCAATTAGAAACATCTAGCAGGTTGATTTAGCATAGTATTGGGTGTGTCTGCATGATTGGGTTACTGAAGACAAATGATCCACCTTGGATATGGATTACAACAAAAATATGCTTGTGTTCTCAATAAAATAAAAAGGGAAAGAAGAAGGAAATCTCAATTCTGCTTCATTGGAGGAATTCTAGTATTTACCATCACTATTAGACATCCACCTTCAGGCTTCCAGCATAGACTGTTTAGCTTTCACATGCAGACCTGTTAGCCTCACAAGAGGTCCATCAGCTTCTTGTAGGAATGCTCAGGACTCTGGCGTGAGCTCCAAGCTTTTGAATTTTGACTGGAACCTCTGTATCTCCAGAATACAGACAGCCCATCTGCCTTATTCCTTCCCTGACTCTGCAGATGATTATTGTAAACTTACCTGGTAAATTCTTTTATATTAAAACAATTCTTCCAGTGAGCCCTACTCAATACAGATTTTAGTGACAATAATGGCTCTAAAGAAATAAAATTGTAGGGATAAACTTCTTTAATGGATTTAGTGGTTCCTGAATCTGGATCTCTAATTTGATGAGACTAAAGTTGCCATGGTCCCTCCTTCTGAATATGTGTGGAGCACTGAGAGTATGTGGTGTGAACTGTTTAAAGTAATACACAATGCAAGCCCATTTCATTATCCTAATTCATCATTTATGGGATGCAAAAAATTTAGGAATTCTATATATGATACTTTTGAATATTTTTGGTAAAGTGCAAAATATAATGATGCTGACTGGTGGCTCCTAGCATCTCTGCACAAACTAATAAAGAACAATCATGAGCTCCAGACATGCATAAAAATATTGTCTTTTATGTGTGAAGACAAGTTAATAAAGACAAATAAGAAGCTCAAAAATTCAAATTCTCATCTCCAGACACAAATAAAGAATCTAAAATTTTCAAAGTGTGTCTTGAATGAGAATATTCTCTCCTTTAGACACAAGGCTGAGATTGCAGAAAGTCAAACACAAGCCCTCATAAATTCATTGGCTGGAATACAGAGTAAGTTTAATACTCAGCCTTGAAGAGTATCTGAAATGAAAGTGAGAGCACTGATCAGAAAAGAATGAAATCTCATAAACTGGCAAGATGTTTTGAAGGATCCTGACAAGGGAGTTGATGCGGAGCTCCTAAATCTTAATGAGATTATTCAGCAACAGGCAAAGATTTCCCCACTCTCAGTGAAAAAGGCATCTCCATCCTTATCCCTACCCCATGTGGTGTTGTCCTCTCCTATACATGAGGAAACTAATTCTGTACTGCCTGATGCATTTTCTAAACATGATAATGTGACATTCCTCATGACCCACCTTCATCACCCACTTTTCCCTTAGGAGTATAATTAGGATGAAATCTCAGAAGGCTCCTATGTATCTGAAATCTCAGGTACATAGTGTGACCATTGAAGAGGTCCCCTATACTTCAAAAGGACTTCTTGGGTTTTCTAACCCTATAAGCAGAGGTCCAATGAACAAGTATTGGGATGGATTTTAAAAGTGTAGAATAATAGTTCCAAAAACATACACCTGTATCTGGCTGTTTATTGGTACAGCCACACTAAGAAGAGAGATTCTTAATTTAATATTTCAGCTCATGGAGATTTAAAAAGTGTTAATACTTTATATTGCTGATTGGCAGAAGTATGGATCAAAATATGGCCAACTCTGAGTGAATTAGAGATCCCTGGTATTTCTTGGTTCATTGTTGATTAGGAGATTCAAAAGTTCAAAAAAATGTATGGATTTGATATATTAAACATAATCCTCCACACTGAGATGACCCAGAATATGTACCCTTCAGTAATACCTTAAGAAATAGATTCTTGATGGGAACACTAGCATCCCTAAGGAACCCTGTCATTGCTGTTCTCTGTTTGCCACATATCACAGTGGGGAATATAGTCACTAAACAGGGAAGCTTAAGGGCAGTGGGTTTAATGGGGTCTCTGATTAGTAAGGACCAAGTGGCAGTACTCAATAGCTGTTATGGCTTGAGTTTAGATGTCCCCCAAAATCCTTGTGTGAATGAGGTGAGGCTCTTTTTAGAGGTGGCTGGATCTAGAGTATGTGGTTCTGGAATTGATTAATGGTGCAATGCTAGGCTCAAGGTCACTAGGATTAAGAGTATGAGTGCTACTCATCTACGTTTTCTTGACAAGACAATAGGGACAGAAAGACACTGTTAAGGTCCCTGGTTGCTTTTGCTGTCATTCACCACCATGTACTGCTGCCCCTCTGCCATGTGCTACCCTGCTTTAGAGCGAAATGATTATGGACTGAAACCTCTACAAACTGGGAGGTAAATAAATCTTTCCTCCTTTAACTTTGGGTGTCAGTGTTTTCTCTCAGCAATGAGAGAAAAGTAACAGAATTTGGTATCAGAGAAGTGGGTCATTGCTGTGACTGTACCTGACCATGTGGCTCAAGAGAGTTTGGAATGGGCTTGAGGGAAGGAGAAGAGTTGAGAAAGGTTTGGAAATTCCTGCTGAAAATGTAGAGTTGAAATGCCTTAGGCTGTACTGTATTACAGATTCTAGCCCGAGGTCAGAATACCAGAAAGCAGGGAAAGCTGGGAAAGCCATAAAGACTAGGCTCAATGGAGGCGGGGGCGGGGGGAGGAAAGAAAAAAATGAAAAAGAAGGAAAAAAATGGAAACAGTGCTTATGTAAATAGAGAGGAGTGGAGGAGTTGAAGGGAGGAAAGGGGAATGGGAAAAGTAAGAACCAAGATATATCATGTACAGGTAAAAATTGCTAATAATGAATGTGATCATAATTTATACCTAAAATGTACCAATACATTTAATTTAAAAAATCATGCTCAGGGGGTTTCAGCTGGGAATGACTTCACTGGCTGTTGGACTCCAGATAATGTGTGTTATGGCTTGGCAGAAAGTTTGCCTGTATTTTGCTCATGTCTAGAGACTGCCTGAGACTGAGATAAAAGGCAGTGGACTAATTAATCTTCCAGAGGAAATTTCAAGATAGTCTAATGTTGGAGCAGTAGCATAGATAATGTTGGGGGCTTTTAGCCAAATCCATGTTGAGGATCAAAAGGAAAGAGGCCAGCAGAATGATTTAAAACCTATTTAGTTTTCCCAGAAAGGAAGCACCAGTGAGGTTGGGGACTGCAAAGATAGAGCAGAGTAGATCTTGATTGCTGAGAAGAAATAGGAGAAAAGAGAAGATGGCTTGAGGGCATCACAAGAAGAAGCAGGGCTCCATCCATTACAGGCTGAAAATAGCAAAAGTGACTTTTCTTTGAGAAGAGAGCCCCAGAACACCATGTTCAGAATGGCGGTGGCCTAGGGAAGTTATTCCTTGAGATTTGGTTCATAGGCACTCTCCCCCCATAGGTAAGAGAAAAAGAAGCCTGGCTACTGCTCAAGCTGGGAGCAGACTGGCATCATTTATGTGGTGCTGGTTTTAGGTACATGCAGAGTCAAGAGTTGTGTGATCAGGAAGGCTTCCACCCAGATTTCAGAAGAAGGGCATGGAGGCCAGGCAGTGTGCCCCTGAAAGTAGTGTGTGAGGCTGTGACTGTGAAACCAAGAATACATTGGAGACCTCAGAAGTTTGGAGAAGCCAAGAATATGGAATGTCTGAGGAAAATTGCAAGCATGGAGCCTAGCTGCCCCAAGAGAGATGCCATGGGAGCTACCACCACTGGAAGTATCATAGGGGCAGAGCCACCTAAGCCCTTTGTAGTAAACAACTTGTTACAGATTGCTGGGGATGCTGGAAGTGGAACTGTGGGATTTAATGTTTGCCCTACTAGATTTTGTTCTTCCTTTGTTCCCATTCCTTGGTATCCCCATGTTTATAATTTTGGAATAGAAATATCTATCTTGTGCCATTGAATGTTGAAATTATTTAACTTTCTTTTCATTTGCACAAAATTCATACCTATGAGTTTGCCTTAAATCTCAGTGGAGACTTGGGGCTTGGACTTTTCAGCAATGCTGAAAATGTTAGGAATTTGGCAACTCTTAAAGATGGAATAAATGCCTTTTGCATAAAGGGATGTTCGTGAGTTTTGGCGGGGTTCTGGGTCAGAATGTTATAGATTGTGTCTAAATGTCCCCCCAAAGCCTCATGCAAATGAGGTGGGGCTTTTTCAGAGGTGGCTGGATCTACAGTGTGTGACACTTGAATTGATTCATGGTGTAATGCTAGGATCAAGAGCACTAGGATTAAGTTTGTGAGTGCTAACTGCCCTAAGTAGTCTGGATAAGATAAAAGGGGCAGGAAGATGTTGTTAAGGTCCCTGCTTGCTTTTGCTGTATTATTCTGGTATGAATGGTTGTCCCTCTGCCACTTGCCACCTTGCCTTGGAACCAATCAGTTATGGACTGAAACCTGTACAAAGTGTGAGCTAAATAAATCTTTCCTCCTTTTACTTTGTATGTAGGGCATTTCTTCTCAGGAACAATAAAAGTAGCTAAAACAATGGCCAAAGTCAAACTGCACATAATTACTGTAATGAATAAGAGAAGCAAAGCAGTGTTTGTAATGGTCTGACATGTATAGGTCCATGCCATTGGCTGATTAGTGTTTCTAAAATTGAAATAGACAGGAAGCCTCTTAAACTTTTACTAGATTTTTTATGATCAGAAAAATGTAAGGGCAAATGAACAGAAACTGACCTCAAATCATAGTAACAGAGAATCCCAGCCTCTCAAACAATTCCCAGATAAAAGCTAATTTATGACCAGAACCCCTTAAGTAAAGGGCTTTCTGGTTCCCCTTGAGGAAGGACCCTCATGCGCTACCAAAAAATTTTATTGGCAACTATTCTCCCAGCCTTTTCCAAATGGACTGAATGCCTCTACCAGAGTAACAGGAGATTTGGAAAAGGGAAATGGCCAGATATTTCAGGGACAATAGACACTGGCTCTGAACTAACACCGATAGCAGATTATCTAAAATGTCATTGTGGCCCTCCAGCAAGAGTAGAGGGCTGTGGAATTCAACTGATCAATGGAGCTTTACCAAAGGTCTGACATATTGTCTCTAGTAGTTCCTGAAATCCAACCTGTAGTTATTCCCCCAGTTCCAGAATGCATAATAGAGGCAGATATATGTAGTGCTTGCCAGAATCTTCATACTGGTTCTTTAACCTGTAGTGTGAGGGCTATTATGTTTGGAAAGTCCAAATGCAAACCAATAGAATTGCCTTTAATAGGGAGAATAAAAAACAACAACAATATAGCATCCTTGGAGGGATTACTGATAATAGAGCCATTGTCCAATACTTTTCATCAATCCTATTCAATTTAGTTCTTTAAATTTTAACCAGCAAAATTAAACAACAGAGAAAAGTCCCACCCAGAAAAGTGCTGCGCAGGTGCAAAAGCTTCAGCCCGAGGCCCACTATTCAATAGGTAAGGGTGCACAGTCCCGAGGAGCATCTGTGTGGACCAGAGCGGCATGGCTGTAGGCTGATACCAGTCAGGGCTCTGCCCCAAACTCAGAGGCTTGGGAACACCTCCCCAAGCCAAAGGCCTACACAGAAAAGAACTGCACAGGTGCATAAGCTTCGGCCAGAGGCCCATCATACCATTGGCCACAGCCAAGGACCAACTTGGAAAAGAGCTACACAGGCACACATGCAATGCCCAGAGGCTCACCGTGATACCATTGATAAGTGTGTGTAGGCCCTAGCCAAAACATGCACAGACAACCGGAACTGGAGTGCACAGCTCCCAGCAAATGGCCCTCTCAGATAACAGCTACATAAGGGCCCCAGCGAGAGGCACACCTAGATACCATACCAAGACTGCACAGGCCCCAGCCAGAAGCCAACCTAGACAACAGGTTAGCTCCAGGATGCAGAAGGCCACCACTCTGAACCCAGAAATTGGTGTACTGGTGAGCAGCAGAATAAGGACTGCTCAGTGGCTTGCTGAGAATTCAAGACCACTGGGTGAGCAAAAATCACCTCAACAAAGGCACAGCAGGCTGCATTTGTTGAAATGAGAAGACACATAACTAAGTCTCAAAACCAGACTTGCAGATCACCTAGGGCAACCCCAAAGGGCAACTAGATGGAACAATCTGATATTCAACCACCTGGACTTCCTGAACTAGGAATGAAAGAGGTCCTGGAAAAAATGAAATCAGAAATACTTTCTCAGATAACAGCAGAGATTGTGGCAATAGTAAAAGACATGATTAATAAATCTAGAGTGGACAGAGATTAAAAAAATAGAAGAGCTGAGAACATGAAATCCCAAAACAGGAAAAAAATGGAGGCCATAAAACAGATGCAAACAGATTTCCAGGAGATTAAAACCTCCACTGAAAGTTTACACAACAGAACAATACAATGAGAAGATAGAATTTCAGATATAGAATATAGGATTGCAATTAGCGACCAGGAAAAGAAAAATTTCTTTAAAATAGTAGGAAACCAAGAGAAGCTGAGCCGGTCCCAGAACCCATAAGGAAGCTCCCTTGCTGCCATTCCAGGCTCCTAGGGCAGAGAATGTGAGCCAGTCCCAGCACCCGGAAGGAAGCTCCCCCACCACCATTTCATGCTCCTAGGGCAGAAAAGGTGAGCCATGTGGGTGCCAGAAGCAAGCCCCCCGCCCGTGGAAATAAGAAGACATGTAAACAACCTCAAAAACAGACTTCCAGATCAAGCCCAAAGGGAAATGAGATGGAATAATCTGATACTAAACCACCTGGACTCTCTGAACTGGCAACAAAAGAGGATCTGAGAAAAATGAAATCAGAAATAATTACTCAGATAACAGCGAAGATT